>VYZX01011640.1:0-10403 GCA_013401335.1 Brachypteracias leptosomus
AGGGTTTAAACCACCACAGAGTGATACTTAGATCTAATCTTTCTCCCTCAATCCTTGCACCAACCAGTCCTAAAAATCCAAAGCAATACAAGAAACAAAGCAGTCCAGAGCTAAAATTGAGGCCTCCAGCCAGATTAGAGAAGAAGAAAAAAGCAATTTTATTCACAGAAACTTGGCCCTTGGATCAAGATGCAAATTCTTTTTTCCTGTTCCCTTCAGTAAACAGATCTCTAGCTATGCAGCTATTTGTTTGTACTGTTACTTTTGGAACTTATTTGACATATGGGATTATTGTATACTTAAATAAATTCTATTTTCCAAGAGGATGCATATTGTTATATATATTATATGCACACAATATTATTTTTCTTGAGGCCATAATGCATATGGCTGCATATATTACAACTTGAAGAGAAATAGTCTTGCAAAGAACCAAAAATTTATGTCATTAAGATTTAACAAATCTCTCATGCACTAAATTTACAGTCCTTCTTGTATATTTAATATTAACATTTGTTATTTGTCAAGAGCCTCGTGGGCTTGAGAAAGTAGAAAAAGAGGATCGGCCATGTTCTGGAAAATTTTCAGTCTTAAAGATTAAAGTAAACTGAATGTTCAAAGAAGGACAAAGCATTTTAACAGTTAGGGTTCCAGTTGTTGAGACCATAGAGAAATGAAGGAGATATTTGAAACAGCACTATGTGTCTAGAATTTTTTAATGGATATATACATATTTAATTAACACTCAGAGAAAAGGCAAGGGATTGCACAAGAAAATTGTGAAACAAATTTTGAGGGCTAGGATACAATACCTGGTACAGAAGAAATTACTTTTTAGAGAGTAAGACTCTACAGCAGTAGAAGCTAATGTTTCATTTCACTTTCCCAATAGTGGACAAAAAGGTTAAATGAAAATTAATGCAAAGTCCTAGAACGGAATTTCCTATTTCTATAGTAACTAGAAATATACTAAATAGTACCATAAACAGTAGAATTGTTGAAGTCTGATATATTGTACTTAGACAATATCAATACCAGATAGAGCTCCACTTGAAGCTTATTCCATGCTTAGAACACTCTAGGTGACATTTCCCAGTTTAAGTTTTGTACTGTTTTAAGACTAAAGTACTGTTGTACTGTTTTAAGACTAAAGTAAATCAAGGCAGTCTGTCTTTACCATACTGTGGGTTTTTTGTTGTTGCTTGGTTTTTTTCATTTTCACAATAATTTCTGTGAAATAAATATTTGAAGCCTCTCTATTTATGTCAAAGTAGTATATTTGGCCAATAGATTTAAACATTGTCATATAAAGGTGGGAGTTGACAGACAGATCCAGAGGAGGAGACAAACCATGATCTCATTTCCTTCAGAGACCAGACCAGAAATGACAAAAGCTTCTATAAACACTATTTCAGCTTGCCTGAGCCTAAAGAAAGGTTCAGATAAAAATCTAGGCAAAGCTCTTGGCTGGGTGCTATTTAATTTAAATTACTCCATTCATTTTTAATATTGTTTTGAAACAAAAATTACTATAAGAAAACCTGTGCAGTAATTCCCATGACTAGGCTTCCCAGGGGTTAAAATTTGCACAATCTTGAGCAAAACATTTATATGTTCAGCATTACTGTCAGCAAAATACATCAACTAAAGGTCCAAATAGTGTCAGTTACACTTGTTTATTTCATATATTGCATTTATCTTTTCCTGGATTTCAAGCGCCTTCTGATCAGCATTCTTATCCTATAAAAACATCTGTACACAATTGTTTCAAATGAACAGACCCTTACTGCAATATCTATTCAGCTGTCAGGCAATCAAGGTCATACAAGGTGCAAAAATGCTTATCTGTATGAGAACAGGCTTATGTAACCCCAAAGACTCCAATTACAACTTTGTTATCAATGGGGAAAAGACTTGGAACTTGCAGTGGATTTTTCAGTCATCTTCTCCAAGACCCTTGGTCATTCTGCAGAGAGGAATAAATAATTTAGAGGAGACCACAGAAGAGCTGCGATTCCTTAGCTTGGTGGTTTACACAAAGTTTGGTACTTCACTACGGTGGTCCAAAGACTGGATCCAGTTGTACCTATCAGCTTTACTGTAAAACAAATAATCAGCTCTGGGACCCACAAATTAGAACCAGAGACTCAACCCTTCAATCTCTCCCCTTACAAAGGCTTATAACTAAATCCTGTTTAGATCTGTGTTCTGCTCGGATCTACAGGCTATATGATGTCATGTACAGTATAAACATTGCAGTATTTGATGGCTTCTAGCTTCTTCACAGCATTTACCACTATCTATCACTTCTAGAAGTTGAATTTAGCATCTAAATTGATTGGCTGCATTCCAAATATTATACATGAAGCAAATACTTCTGTTTTCTCTCCAGTTTACTAATACAAACAGAATTACAAACCAATAAAGATCAATACACATGCTATCACACAACAGGTGGATCCACACTGTGGGACACATGCATTCTTACATGCCCTCGCAATTCTAATTCCTCAGCTATCCACACTATAGGAGTATCCTACATCTGCCTTAAGAGTACATTGAGGATTTTCTTCAGGAGCAATACAGATGCATAGGACTATATGTATCTTATTTAATATATACTTAGAACTTGGATAGAGTACAAACCTGAAATCTGTGTCTGGTGCTCACCACACAGCATATGAACTTCAAAAACCTCAGTTTAGATTCAGTTATTAAAACAAACAGAAAATTCCTTTATAACTAGTGACAGCAAATTTGAAATTAAGAGTGGTTGGAATCAGGAACCAATATCAGAAGGTAAAAGGGTGTGCAAAGATATGGAGATTAGTTCAGATTGCATTAGATTAGCTAATATTTTCACTTCAAACACCTCCAAAACATGCAGGTTTGAATATATGCTTCAGTGCTAGCTAATATGGAAACTTGAATTTGCTTGTCATACACGCAGGACGTCTTCCTGTAATAATAAGGAACTTCTATCACAAAAATTATTGGAATTAATCTAGTTACATTATGTCTTCACATCTCAGCAAACTTACCCCAGACAGACAAACCTACCCAAAACAGAAGAGTACTTGGAAAATTAAGAAAGCTTTTCACATAATGTGGTAGAACTTAAATTCTGAATTTTTAAGTCACAATTATAAGCTCAAATTGCTAGTCTTTTTTTCCCTGCCCCCCCTTACATTTTTATTGGCAAGCTACTTCTATCCTAAATAATCTTGATTGCCCCATCTATAACACAGGAATATAAAAGTTCAGATATGATTAGAAAGTAATGGAATTGTGTCTGCCAGAAAAGTACTTTAAATAAATCCCAAGCCAAAACTGACAAAATCTGAACATGAGATAGAAATATCTATGAATAATAGCATGAAAAATTAGCTCTAGTTAGGTACTCCATATGAATTGCATGGCCTCAAGCCACCAAAAAATAAAAAGCATGTTACATACCAGAAAGATAACCCAACTTTTTTTTTTTTTTCCAGCTTTCCTGATATGTGAGAGTTTAGAAACTCATACATGGATTAAAATAAGTTGTCCTGGAACAATTTAGCAGAGGCCCTTTCTGTCCTGGGGGTCTTTCCAATTCTCTTCACACTTGTAAATTCAGACTCCTATTATCCAATTTCTCACACAAAATGCTCGTTCTCAGATATGCAGTCCATCTTTTTATATGACTTCCTGATCATTTAAACAGTTTTTCAATTGCAGACCTACTCCAGAGTCCCCTAGATTATTGCTATTGAGTTTATAACTACTCAGTTATTTGGCAACTTCCGTAATTTACTACTTTGGTCATACATCACTGCTTATGCAGCTTTTCAGTCTCACTCAACACTATTGACAGGAAGACCTAATTCTCTGCAAGCTGCATGTATCATTTTGGATTTTGTTTACTTGCCCCTTTTTAAAAAGGCATCAAAACCAGCAGCCAAATTAAGAGGAGATTCAGTAACGGATACAACAAATTATCTAAAATCTCTCTTCTCTTTTCAATTATGGAGGGCCTTGCATTCATCACTTTCAAGCCATTCATTCTTTCCGTGTTCTTCTTTTCCAGATTAAAGATCCCTTTGGTACCTGATATTTTAATAAATAAGTACTACTAAGGTAGTTATAGACCACAATGCAATCATATCTCAGTCTTCTTTCAGATAAGAAAAAGTGCTTCAAGTTTCTCACCCTCAGGCAATTTTTACAGCCCTGAGAAGAGTGTGGTTGCTTTCTACACTTTGGACAATGTTTAAATTCAGTCTCAAGTATGCCACAGTATCAGTCACGGTTACCCATGAGATTCTGAATTGTAATGAAACTCCAAAATTAAGTTGCAGCTATCCAGTTTCATTACAAAAGATTCACCTTGTTTTAGAGTAATTCTTATGGAAACTCCAAATGATGCAACAACTTGAGAAAAAGTGTATTTCTATCCCAGCTTTACTCCCTGCCTTGCCTGCATGAATGCAAGGTAAAACTACTACATAGCTTAGTTCCCTGTTCTAGGCAGCTTTCTCATCACAGCTTCTTTACTTTAGTCATTTTTCCCCCTTATAACATCTTCAGATACTCCATCTCATTTAAGGCCTTCTACTCTTCCAAAGGGAGAGACGTCTCTAAGTCCAGCATGTTTTAAATTCTAACTCCTTGGCTTGAATTCATAAAGAACCTGAGGATGCATTAGAGTTGCCAGAAATAGTTTTAGATATATTGAGTAAAGGGAGAAGCTATAAAAAGAACTGTTTTTCTTGGTTAAGTTTTTATACATTCGGCTTTCATAATAATTCAATATAGTAAAATATGTGACTATGATCTGTTTCTTAGGTTACTGTACTTTCCATGAGAATTTAGTGGTCCAGTGATCCAGTTTGCAACTTTTATATCTTGTTCACTTTTTAAAAAGTTCAAACTTGCCAGAATGATTTTATGAGAATTATTATTTTACAATGAAAATCTCAGCTCTCTATGACTTCCAAAATACGGAATACTAGTGCAATGCAAGGGGAAAACAGCTATCAGAAACAGGCAGCAGCAGCTGCAATACTGCAAACTCTTCCCTTGTCATAAGGCAAGTTGCATCATTTAAGGGAGTCCAAAATCTAACTTTGACCTATTTTAAACCCACTTAGTCTGCCCTATTGCAGGGAGAGCAGAGAATATATGATTATGGATAAAATTCATAGGTAGAAATGAGCATCTTCTATTTTAGGTCTGAGAAGACTTGCTAAGAAAGTTATTTTGCTGAAGAGAGGGGATCTATGCAGGTGTGCCTATATTTTGAAACAGAAAAAAATAGTGGGAATTTTTCTGAAAGCTTCTGCAGGGGAAATGTTATGCCCTGTCTAAAATGAAGTTAAGAAGTAATTAAATTTTTATAGATAATTTTTTAAACATGCAAAGATACAAATAGACTTTTAAAAGGTATTGCACTGTTCACCTTTATAAATTTTTTGCATGTAAGCAGTTTCTCCTCATCATGACTGTCTGCTTATTCACACTGAAAATAAAATAAAAGAAATAGTACAGAAACAAACCATTTATAAACACTTCTGCTGTTCATAGCCATTAAACATGCATCATTCTGTTTTTTCCTGAAAGGCTTTTTTCTCCAGAGTAATCCAAGACATCGAGCATCCTGTTAAGGAGCCTCAAAAATTAGTTAGGGAAGCATATGTTGTGCCCTCCTATGGAGGCTCTCCTTTGGCTATTGCTTTGTGATATAGGTTTTGGCATGAAGCATCAGCCTAAGGACATACAAGGCCTTTACATGAAATATAACTTATGATATATTATCAGTAATGGTTTGCAGATGTAGATGATTAGATAGTAGGTTTATCAGGTTCGGGGGTTTTTTAATGTATGAAAAAAATGTTTATCCAAATTATAAAAGTCAAAGAAGTATAACATTTCCATTAGGAGAAGGATAAATTTTTCAGAGACTATGTTGGTGAGAGTTGAAGTACATAGGTGAGGTAAATGGGAGTGGAGTGAACCCAAACCATTCAGAAAAAATATTCACACTTCATATATCTTTTCATGTGAGCATGTTTGCTTCTATTTCTACACAGCTGTAAGGTGGTTGCAGTGGCTTTCTCTAGCAAAACTGATGCAATAGGGGCAGCATATGTCTAGTACTTCAGCAGACATGTTAATTTATGCTTTGTTTCTTGTAACACTCCCCCCAAAATACTGAATTTCCAGTTTACAGTATTATATGATATACCTTTAAAAGAAAACTCAATGCCTGTAAATCTTTCCTGCTATGCTACAACAAATAAATATCATAAATGATTTATATGTAGCTTGCTGCACCCATTCTTTATCAAGTTGCATGCAGCAGCAACAAACGTTTTCTGCTCAATTAGCCAAGTGAGAATATAGCTCGTGCTGATTACTATAGGAAGTATCTAGAACTGGAACACAAGTCAGTACTACTTGCTTCTACTGCTGACTTTCTCAATGTCTCACTGTGTAGACTGATTAAAAACAATCATCTTCAGTGCATCTATCAGAAAAGGATCCAGCAGAATATGCATATTCCACAATGGGGCTGTGAAGCTTAACATTAGTGTAACAAGTGTTTGGAAGCTTTATAGTGTCAGTGATGCAAATGCACGGTAGATCAAGAAACACCTTGTGGAAACATTTTAGCAACAACTTTGAATCATGGTAGAGGCTGCATCTGTAGCCAGACCGTTACTTCGGCTGTGCTTAAAAAGCAGCAGTGTCAAAAGCATTTGAAAAATTAGAGAGAAACTTTAAAGTACTTGGAAGTACTCATCTGTCACTTTCACGGGTTTCCTGGAGGGAGAAGGAGCTCAACTTGCCTTTTGTAGAAAGACAGAGAAGCAAGCCTCGAGTGCTAGTAGCAGTCAAATATTTCGAGTTAAGCAATCAGTTTTAACTGTGTGAAGAGGTGATAACATCTGCTTACAGGGATGTTTGGATGCTCCTGTTTAATGCTTCAGTACAATCTTAGTTTGTCAGTACTTGTGTATTCTATCTATTAATCCCTGTCAGAATAAGCAAAAGTATTGTCACCTACCTACATTAAAAGAAAAATTTATGTTTTCTGCTGCTGAATTTGTGTGGTGTAGAAACCTATAGTTATATACTTCCATTTTTGCTGTTTATATTTGTTTACAATTTATGCTGCAGTCAAATTTGTGTGCAGTTTACTGTGGGACCTTGAGATCACTTAGTCTAATGAGACAACTTATATACTGAGATTGTTGTTTGGTTTATAGATTTTGCAGTTCTGTAATGCAATAATGCATCCCTTAAATCTCTTGAGCATTTCACCCTGGAATTAATCCACCTGAATTGCATGTGGAGCACTAATTGACATTGTCTGGTTTCATGACCCAGTCAAACATTTTACAATAATTACAGCAAACATCATGAACTTGTTGCATAAGCATAATCTGTGTCATGAAGCATGTTGCCTTTTAAAGTCTTCTAGGACAATAGTGACAGATATTTTTGTTCAGTAACTGATATTTTTTCCCTTGCAGCTGACCATCCCATGGTGGCATTGAAACAGTTTGTCCCTGCTTGATTTTATTTTCAGTGTACCGTCACTAATAACATTTCTACATTCATGTAATATGAAAATGAAAACAAATGTCTGAAAGTTGTGTCTAGCTACTGTTGCTAGGTGGATTATTTCTGAATGTAATTGACATATTTTAATGTACACCCATGGCATTCAGACAAAAATAGCTTAGCAGTGGGCACTGAATGAGATTTTCTTCATGTGGTAGCTTCTTAAATAGTAGCTTTAAGCATTACAGCCTTAAACAGAATAAGCTTAAAGTTTGAAAAAGACAGTTTGATAAGTGAACAAATTTAATTAAGTTACTGCAGAAAGTAAAGACATCTCCTTCTACTACCTCAAACTGCATGTCAAGGCATTTTCTTTAAGTATCAGAACAGATATCCAACCATGCCTATGAGTTCTTGCCCATCTTTGTGAGACTTTTCTCAATGGGGGGAAAGGACAGTGAAGTGGATCATCCATATATAGTTTGAAAATCTAGTGAATTCTGTTTCATAACTGGCTTCTCCTGGTAGGTTTTATTAGTATTTTGACTTTAGTTATAAAATTAGTTGCAAAATGTTTCAAAACTTCTAAAAAAGAATTTTGAAAGTCTTTGTACTTATCTACTTCATTAGTTATTTAATTGATAATTCAAAATTATTCAAAACATTATCTATCTAATTGTCCTGAGACATAATAGGGTAAATGTTAAAGAGCTTCAAAATTTCAATAGAAAATCCTGCTGTATGTCAGGGGTGAATGCATTAGTCTTGTAAAAATATTCTGATTTACAGCTGAATTTTTTGCCTATAATAAAAAAGTCAAGCACAAGCACTATAGAGGACTTAAGAAATCCTGGTTCCAGTTGTCACAGTCTTTGTGCCTATATTTCTACTAACAGAATGTACACTGTATAAAAAAAAACCTAACAACTTATTTTAATGCAATTTCTGCATTGAACTAATGCAGTTCTGCAGTGCTATAGTTTTGTAGTGCTTAGAAGATAGGCTTGACCTACCTTATAATGTGCTTGGATAAAAGTTATAACATAATAAATGCATGGTTTCTCTGCTTACCATTTTAAATTGCTGTTGAAAATAAATGCTGCCTCTGCCCTTGGGAAGGTACAGTGCTGGCAACCTTTCTCTGTCCACTTGATGTTGCTATTGTGGAGCACAAGCAGCGGAAACAGCAGATAGATCCTGGACTAGCTTTGAAATAATCTGAAGGATACATTTCAGCTACTGGTTTCCTGCTTTTTTATATAATGTTTAACTCTTCCTTATCAGGAATTCAGTAAAGTCTGAAGGAACTGGGATATCACTAGCCATCAGATGTTATCAGAAAAAACTCTTGACAATGCAGTGGGCCAATGAAAGGCCTTATTTCATATCAAGATTTTGCAGCAGGAAAACTCTAGGATAAAAAAAATTGCACAATGATATAAGTATCCAGAGGAAAAAAAAAAAGTTTAATGTGGCTGTTCATGAGCCTTAAGAGTTTCTCCTCTCAGACATTTCACACATAAACATGATTACAGAGGACAAAGTAACTTCCACTCTGAGGTAAACCTACATTCAATTGCAGAATATGTTCTCATCACAGCATAATACATTAGAAACTGTTTCTGGGTGCTGATAACTTCATGAAGATCACTTGTAGATACATACTATTAATCACTATACAAATAGTTTAATTAATCTGACAGATAAACCAAAAAGAACCCCAAATAAACAAGAAATTTTACAGTAAGTGGAAAGAGTGTAGAGTAGGCCAAGTATAGATTATAGCAGAAGAATGACAGTATACTCTCCCTTTTGTCTGTTTCTTTCAGCCTACCATTGTTCCTTCAGCACACAACCCTCCTAGACTGTTTCATCCTTTAACTGCAGTAACATTTTTACAGAAAGTGAGAATTATTTTCTAAACATGTGAATGTGCCCTAACATGAACACATTTACAGATAAAAAAAGTACACCTTTGCAGTTAGGATAACTAAAACTCAGGCAAAGCTAGCACATGGGTGGTAGTGCACAGTCTACAGATGGGATGCGAGGACCTGGCCTAGGAGCACCCAACCAGAATGATTTAGACACTAAGCTAAATTGATATGAATAGGATTAAAGGAGTGAAAATGGCTTTAGAGGGACATGAAATTTGTCAAAGGAGAGAAGACAAAGATTCAGACCCTTCCTGACAATAGCGTTATATGGCATACACTCCCCCCTTAATGGTTGCATATGGCTATATAAGTAATTTTCTTGTAGTCGTGGAGCTTCACAGTCTTTCAATTCTTGCTGACTCAGCTCTCTTTCTTTCCAAGTCAGGCCTGCATCTGCTCCTAATACCTGAATTGCCCAACTGTCCTATATTAACTTCTAACATTTATGGTTGGCAAGTGTTTCTGTCTTTTCCCNTTGTCGTAGATGATTTACAAACTAAATACAGGCAGACACAGACACCAGAAAAAGTTTAACAAAAGTAAGAAGTACAAACAAGATTCAGCCATATCTTGCTAGTTCCCATAGATGACAAACTGACTCCTATGACTCTGAAGTGTTAAGTTAGCTAACAAACTGTCATCTTGACCTTGTTCTTAAACACCAATATTTTTATTTTAAATCTAGCTTCACACCTCATTTTTCTGCTATGGACCCATTAGCAAGATAACTTTGGTCTGGGGTACAACACTACTGTCAGTGCACCTCTATTCATCATTCAATGAGAAACCAAGAACAGGCACACCCAGGGCATTGACAGATTTGGTACTGCTTTTGCTTTCCAAAAAAAGCTTTGCCTGTTTCTCATCTGAGGCACTCAACTGCTGATCAGCTTCATTATTTGTGTTTCAGTCAGTAAACAT
>VYZX01011640.1:10888-49492 GCA_013401335.1 Brachypteracias leptosomus
AATTTGTCAAAGGAGAGAAGACAAAGATTCAGACCCTTCCTGACAATAGCGTTATATGGCATACACTCCCCCCTTAATGGTTGCATATGGCTATATAAGTAATTTTCTTGTAGTCGTGGAGCTTCACAGTCTTTCAATTCTTGCTGACTCAGCTCTCTTTCTTTCCAAGTCAGGCCTGCATCTGCTCCTAATACCTGAATTGCCCAACTGTCCTATATTAACTTCTAACATTTATGGTTGGCAAGTGTTTCTGTCTTTTCCCTCACTGCCTCTGATTGCCCTTTCCCAAGGGAACAATCTACCACTTGTGGGAAAAAATATTACAGGATTACTAATGCCTATCATACATGAACAAGCTTAGGAAAATTCATCTTCTTAATAGTCTTAATGAGTCAAATAAGTGAGTGTACTGATCACACGACTCAGTGAGACCCTACACAAATTGGACAGGGTGAGACTATTGATGGTGTTACTGCTTTTTTCCTTGTCTTTAGATTGGCACAAGAGCTAACCTTCTTAAGAGTTGTTTGTTTTAGGTTTGTTTTTGTTGTTGTTTCTTTGGGGTTTTTTCNTAATTAAATAATAATGAAATTAAGGGAGGTACAGACATTTCTTTTTTCTCTCAGCTGAGCAATAGTGCAATATGTTCATTATCCCCTCAATATTCCAGTTTGTAGATTATTACACAGTTATAGGTTTCCTTGCAATCTTCCACTTTCTCTTGAAAGAAAAGTAGCCTGCCTAAGACACAGTAAATACTACTAATTTTTTAACATAATTCAAAACAGAAAGGCTCCCACATGATAAGATAAAATAAGAATAACAAACACCACTTGCAGATTATTTCAGTACTGTTCAGTTTAACACTTACAGTGGAGAAAGGCCCATTTTGAAGTGGAGTTAAAAGCTGTGTGGAGAAGAAAACCCCACAGACTTTTTCCTGTCATACAAAACTTTGAGATCTTAAGAGTCAGAATGAACTTGTGCTTGCATATACAAGGAGCTTGCAAGTGTATTTATTTTTACAACACTGTTACCCATGAAAGAGTCGGGTCTACTTTCCCAGCATGGGAAAGTATCAAAAGTAGCAAGAGCAGACTACTCGAGAACTACTAATAGGAATGCAGCAGAGATATCAAAACAAGGGGCACAGTCCCACCATACCTGAGCAGGATAAGCAGGACAGGTGCAGAGACAACAGTCAGTGCCTGAGCTGGGCTCAGTCAACTAGTCAGCAAGTACTAGATACATTCACACTCACCAGGGAGTAAAACAAACGCAGCAAGACAATGCATCTACAACAAGGCTCAGGTAAGTAGAGGAGCCAGAACTTAAATGCAGCTCTCAGGACAACTGACAAATTATGTGGGTGGGGACCACAGATGTAGCTAGTCAATGCAATTAGGGCCTGCTAGTGTATTTGAGGTCTTGACGAGTGCATACATTGAATAATAGATGATGTAAGCAGTTAGGAAGTATATTTAACTGGTCCTTACTGTACAGATCTCACATAACCTACTCTATATCTGAGTGGAAGGATGTAAAGAAAAACAGATATGTGTTTCTGGAGGTATAATCTATCAGGTAAATAGTCAATCCATCTACAGAGTTACTGTGTAGTTATTTTTATGGTTTCCAGTAAACAGAATTCACAATGCCATATGCATCAAAGAACTTTACAAATCATCTGCAAAATAAGTTTATTAAGTGACACCTACATTCAGAAATACAGCTTACAAATGAAACTTGCCCGAATACACGTATGATCTAAACCAATTTACTAAATGTCAAAAAGGTATAGTTCATATGACCACAAAGAATTTATTTCTCCAAGTATTGATCTATACCAACTAATAGTCCATGCATACATCATGTCAATTAATAAAGCACCAATGTATTACAGAAGCACAAATTGATAAACTTTATGGAATAAACAATAGAATGTGTATATATATACAACCAACTCAGTAAAATTATTGTACAAGACTCTTTTTTTTCTTTTTTTTTTTTATAACTTGTGCAGCAATCTAATACTGGCAGGATTTATGCTAATTAGTTTGGAGGTTTTATTGATGCAATTTTAAGAATATTGATAATACAGCAGGGCATCCTTCATGCTTAGTCACTTCTACTTCAAATCTGGACAACATCACCACATAGCAGTGGTCAAAATCTCTATTGATTCTTATGAAAATTTGGGTTTGGACCTATGCAGGAGACTTAGATTCATTGTGTTGCTCTAGCTCATCAAACTTTCATCATTTGTTTTCATTTTCTTATTGGTAACTTGTTCATCTCCCAACCACTATTTGTTCAGTATTGTTATTTAGGCCAGAAGGTGCTTGGGACATAAGGAAATTATATCTTCACATCAGGGTGTAGTTACTGGCTCAACTCACTAGTCAGTTTAGTTATCTAATGAAATTAAAGTGCACCCTCCCAATATAAAAAACAAAACAAAACAAAACAAACAACAAAACCAAACTGCACCAAATCAAATGCAATCATTGTAACCTTTGATCTCTAATTGTCACTTTATTTGACTAGTTCTGGAAAAGCCAAAGATCAAGAACATGATACAAAAATGAATTCATGACTAGCAAAGAAAATAATCCTTCCATGTGAAGAATGGTGATTACTGCCCAATGGTAAGCGGTATTTTCCCACCCTACAAGTATGACATACTATATGCATAGCTATCAATTAAAAATTTTCACTGAGGTAAATTCATTCATTATGATTTATAAAGAACCTCTGTGATATATGTGATGCAAAACACTGCACATTTTTTTTCCTCCTATACTAGCACATGCACACACACATGCACAAAGTATACTAAATGAATGTTGTCCTTCTTCTGTAATACATTGGTAGAGAAAAAAAAAACCAACCTGCAAACGTTAGTCCTGATCTTAGAAATTATACTACAATTCAATTTTATGCTTTACTCACTCCTATGTGTAGTTTTCTGCTACCATCTTTGCTTCATCAATGCTAACTTTATAGCAGTATTGTCGATTTTGCTGCTCCTGTAACAAACGCTTGCAATTCCTCTTCACAAGATAAGCTCAACTTTGACAGGTGCATTTGGTACTCCCTGGTCAGACTAAGAAATACTTAAGGCTTCAGAGGCTACCTTCTCTTTGGTCTTTTAAAAGAACCAGTCAACCATAAAACTGACATTGACCTTTATTTTAATTTCTCCCCAGTCATACTGCACAAGGCTTTCCAAAGTTTACTGTCATGAACTGGAGTCACTGTAACACTGCTGTGAGCTGATGAGGGAGTAACAATGGCATGATGGAAGTGGTCAGTCTCTAATGACAGGAAGAAAATGCAAATGAAATTACTTCTAGTGCAATCTTCACAATACATGCTTATGTAAATGAAATATGATATTATATTATAACATATTTAACTGTTAATAATTTACATGTAGTTAGGTTGACTGTGTTACTAGACAGATATCCTTGAGGTAGCTCTGAAGAGGCAGGCATAGTACCAATAATGCTATCCAGAAATACTAGTACACTGCTTGAACATTATAGCTATTTTAGCATAATACAACACCTACACCATACAATGTGGCATAAATGAGCTGAAAAGCCTGTAATCCCTTACTTTAGTAAAGTCAGCTCTCAATGTACACTGACAGATGATAAATATCATATTTCAGACCTTTACTGTGCCTCACTGGGCAGATGTGAATCAACAGAGGAAATAACTGAATTAAAAAAAAAATCAAATCTTATGATAGAAGTTGAGACTGAAGTGATGTGTAGAGAGAATCTTACAAGTGTCTGTCATCTGAAATTGCTCTGTAGTTCACACTTCAAACCTACTAGCTTTCTTCCACTTTATTTAGACTTATATTCTATGTAGTTGTCAAAGACTTGGAAGCCTGAACCTGACACTTGCACAATACAAACAAAACTCCATAATTTATATTAAAATTTGTTTGAAAAGTATAAAGAAATGCCAAACCCATGGTAGAACTACAGTAGAATATAATAGAATCATAGAATGGTTTTGTTGGAAGGAACCATAAAAAACATCTAGTTCCCCCCCCTTGCCCTGAGCAGTGACATCTGTAAGATCACGTTTCTCAAAGCCCCATCCAACATGGCCTTGAACATTTCCAGGGACGGGGAATCTACAGCCTCTCTGGGCAACCTGTTCCAGAGCCTCACCACCCAGAGAATAAAGAATCTATTCCTAATATCTAATCTAAATCTACTCTCTTTTGGTTTGAAATGGTTACCCCTCATCCCTGATAAAGAGTCCCTCCTCATCTTTTCTGCAGGCTGCTATAAGGTTTCTCTGGAGCCTTCTCTGCTCTAGGCTGAACAACCCCTACTCTTTCAGTCTCTTCCACAGGGAGGTGCCTCAGCTCTCTGATCATCTTTGTGATCCTCCTGTTTGTTGACTTGAATATGTGACAGTCAAATATTAAGGCAAATTCCTTACAAAAATATCAATATATCAAAAAGCCCTTATGAATTCCAGAAATGAAAGTTTTATGTACATGTAAAAAAATGCAACAAATAGTTATAATGACAGTGGTAAAAATTACAACTAAAATTTGTGGACTTAAAAACTATTTTTTGAGTAAGAAATAGGTGCTCTCAATAGTTTTATTTTAAATCCTTGTCACTTTCGCAGAACAAAACACACAAATACAAAGCAATAGAACCACAAAACCTTTCTCTAGTGCTGTTGCTCAGATTTCTTCCTCTGTGTTTAGGCTGTTCTGTTCTTCTTTTGCTGCTGCATTTTTGGCTTTACCTACAGCATGCCCAGCAAATGCTGGGCCCTTGCATTTGGTCTATCTGCTACTATGGAAAATGCCTTAAGCCTAGTTCAACTGCTGTTTAAGGCTTGTCTTGTGCCTGTGCTTTTGATGATTTCTACTACTACCTACATTATTTCTGAATAAAAGGCAGAGGCTAGTGCTGCAAAGTAAACTCCCATATCAGTCTCTGAATATTAAAGTTTATTTCTATTTAAAAGACAGGTGAATTCAGATTAGTAGATTAACAAAATCCCTCAGCAACTAGCAAGCTACTGAAAGGGAAAGTAACAGAAGGGAACTTAGGAAAAAAGGTCCCCCACAGTAACACTCTCATTATATTATAATTATTTGAAAATTTCAGGTAATAAAGCAATAGAATAATTCACCATTAAAACTGACACTGTGGTCCATTTATGTTTCTCACCATATAGTGAGAAAGAAATGAAGATTTCAAACTGATGATATGTCTCTTTAAATCATAGTTACTCAGATAGCCTTTGAAAGATTAAGGACTGATGAAAGAAGATCCCAGTTCAGCCTGTATAGACAACCTTACATAGATAGGTTTTCAATAGGGATTTACAAAGAGGTGCAAATCCTATCATATACAATTGCTCTTAACCTTTTCAATGCAACCTTTCAAACTTTCAGAAATTCAGCTCACTAGATTTAATGAGATTGTCTAGGACAAAAGAAAATGAACATAACTACCTCTGCTTTATACTCAGTGGAAAAAAAAAAAAGAAGTATTTTAGCTTTTCAATTAGTCTCTTACTCCCTTCTCTATCTCCAAATCAAAGCAAACTTTTTCAAAAGTTGGATCATGGCACTCCTGTGTAGAATACGATTTGAGGCATGAATTAGTCACAACAGTTTTATGAGTTTTAATCAGACTTTGGTACACTGACATTAATATATTAAAAATAACTGTTCCCAGAGCTCCCTGAATAGACCTTGCTGGATTTTTCCAGCAAATCACAAGTCATTCCTCTAGAAAATCATATCATTACAGGCTATCTTAAATGCATGTTGTTCCAACAACACTTGCTAAATGGATAATTCATTTCATCATGTCTGGTATAGCAGACTTAGTGGCTGTTGTTACACCATTCTTAAAAGGGTGACCATGGGCGCAGCTGAGCACTGATATGCTTCTAGCTCTACTAACTTCTTAACTACACATTCCACTTTAGGCAATCTGCATATTGATTGCAGAAATACTGGCAGGTGGTTTGCCTGATTAGGCTGAGAGGTGTCATAACTTTCATAATAGGTTGCCAGACATTTGAAACAGAAATATCTTCAGAGCTGAGATTGGCAGAGGAAGCAAATCTTACGCCATCTGAATTAAAGCTGGTTTAGCACTGGGTGTTAAATTTGGAAAGTAATACCATGATCATTTAGAGTATTGCACTGCTGTAGTACAGTCCTTACAGAAAGTGACCGTGTTTGTGATTTAACAACCTCCCATATCATGTTGCCTTTTTGAAGCTGTGTTAGAAACCTTGAGCAATCTAGCAAAGTCACACAGTTGTCACAGATGACCATTAACTACCCTGATGGAGCCTTCCAGCTGAATCTAATGTGCACTTTGATCTTGTTACTTGCTGGTTCCAAAAGAATTTTCTGTCAATGAATAGGGGCATTTTGACCTTTTATATTGAATTTGACATTAATATATTTTCTTTGAAAATAGATACAACTTCTGAAAAGACATCCAGTAGGCGAAAGTAGCAATTGATAAGGGAACAAGTTCTTTTTCTAAAGATGAGATTCTAAGACTACTTTTGAATTAAATCTCAACATTGTGATTCATCCTTTTTGCAAAAGGTAAGTGAAGAATGATAAGGATCAGCACAAAAAGATTATTTCACAAGATTTTACAGGCAATGATGTAGAGAGCTGGAAGTAATTTTATAACCGTTATGAGGATAGAAAAATAAAAAGTTAACTTCAACTATTTCAGACCATACAAAATCTTCTAACGTGGACTTGCTCTTCTTCAAGCTAAAGCTCTATCAAATTGTTAAAATTGCATTGACTTTCTAGTTCTTACATTTAGAAAACCTAATTAATCATTAAGAGATGTTCAATCTGAAAGATTTAAATAGGTTATATATAGGATATAGTTTATAAAGATTTATAAAATCTGAAGTCAACTCTGAGTTAAATGTTTGCTTAGGAAAGGCTGTTGTATTATATTTATATTTGCTTTCCCTTGAAATAGAATCTATACTTCTACAATGAATAGACATTCAGTGTTTATTAACTGCGTCTGTTATAGCATTCTTAGGTTGAGTAGTTGATGTACCTTGTTGGTTCAAAATCTGTAATGCTTTGAAGAATGCCATAGTTACAGAGACTAGTACATTCACTACTAAACCTGCAAAATAAGAATTAATCTCAAGTAATTCTGAGTTAAGAAGTTAATTTTGTGTTTATGTGAAAGGTGATGCAACAACTTGTCCTTGGCACTGTCTCTAGGCATATCAAGGACAAGAGGATCATTAGAGACAGTCAACATGGCTTCAACAAGAGGAAGTTGTGTTTGACCAACCTGATAGCCTTTTATGAGGACATAACCAGGTGGATAGATGATGGCAGAGCAGTGGATGTGGTCTACCTTGACTTCAGTAAAGCATTTGACACAGTCACCCACAGCATCCTCACAGCTAAACTGAGGAAGTGTGGTCTGGATGATGGGGTAGTGAGGTGGATTGTGAACTGGCTGCAGGAAAGAAGCCAGAGAGTAGTGGTCAATGGGACAGAGTCTAGTTGGAGGCCTGTATCTAGTGGGGTCCCCCAGGGGTCAGTACTGGGACCAGTACTATTCAATACATTCATTAACGACTTGGATGAGGGAATAGAGTGCACTGTCAGCAAGTTTGCTGATGACACAAAGCTGGGAGGAGTGGCTGACACACCAGAAGGCTGTACTGCCATTCAGCGAGACCTGGACAGGCTGGAGAGTTGGGTGGGGAGAAATTAAATGAAATATAACAAGGACAAGTGTAGAGTCTTGCATCTGGGCAAGAACAACCCCAGGTACCAGTATAGGTTNTGAGTTTGATCCAGCAATTACCAAGTTGTTTCCAGGTTTAAGTATTCACCGCTAACACATCTCCTTCCTTGCATGTTGGATTTATTATTGCTATTTTAATGATGAAGTTTGATGCAGTAGAAAGTGTTCAAATCTTCCTAAATTTCCTGAAAACTCTAATAGCTCACTACTTCCTGCATTTTTTTTTTTTCTGCCAATTTTCTCTGAGTCGAGATGAATAAGAAAATATGATCCTTGGCAGTATACAAACAGATATGAAGTTGCTGTGAAGCTCTCTGAATGAAAGGCCAAACTGTGTTAACATACACTGTAGAGTCAAGTTAAATCAATCTGTTCATTTGGATTGCATCAATGTGACCATGAACAATATTTTATGGATGAAGTTGTCAAGGCTTTATATTGCATAGTATGTGGTTTCATTCTTTAAACTTAGTTTATATACCATGAAGGTAAAGGAAAGGTGAAAAAAAAGTGATTTTTGCTGTCTTCTAGCATATAAAGTGAGAAATATCAGAAACCAAGCTTGAAATGAAGAAAATGGTATAGCTTCACTTGCCAATGTGATAAAAGATAACAGAAGTTTGAAATAATAACTGACAAATTAACAGAAGAAAAATTCCTGAAACATTTTTAAATACAATGATATGACTTCTCTTTTAGGAAGTCCACAGAGCAAGTGGGTGGACAGTAAAACAGCATACTGGGGAACAAATATATAAAGTATACATATATCCTTTCTTGTGCATACTCATCTCTAAATATTCCCAAATTGCCACACAGTACTCAATTACTTGGGCCTTTGATGTGGCCACATTTCTTGTGTACTAGACAAAATCAGGAATGTGGTTTAAAATTCAGAAGTAAGAGACTACTATATAAAAAATGTATTTATTTTTTTAGCAATCTGAGAAACAATGTTATAACTGTGCTAACAAAAAGCTTGATATTTAGATATGTTAGTAGTAAACATGATTCTGTATTCACTTAGGATAACTTTTGAGCAGAGAATATATAAAGAATCGTATAGTATCTGATTATCTGTGGGACTTGTGTAATTTTCAGATTGTATCTGTATATGTGCATTTCATATCTTTTTGTTTATATGATATCGAACATCAAGATGTATCTTTAGTCAAAACTTTTTGATTTTTTGAAAATAAATGAAAATAATAAAGTCTTGTGAAAATGCTTCCTGTTTTTGCTGGAAACTGCATGGTGAAACCTGCTAATTCTTCTACAGAAAAGTGGACAAACAAACCTCCAAACACAACACTCCCCTACCCCGGCCTTCCCATTAGTAAAAGTTTTGTTTAGATTTATCTCCTGGTGCAGAAGGGAAACTGCAAACTGAGGGCCTGGATGGTCTAGATTAGGAGTATGTTAGATAACACAGTGACTTTGCACTGTTTCTTTTCTTAGTAGTAAGCATCTGAATTCTGCATATCTGCCATGTTAAGCCAAAAGTAAAGCACTCTGCAGTCTAGTCATCTGATTTCAGGCAAGCTTATTTATTTATTTATTATTTTAACAGCCATTTCAGAAGGTCTTAGGAAACCTGAGACTGTGGTTTAAACTCTGTTTCATAAATCTGGGCTAAACATCCCAAAGCAGACAATATACGTTCTCAATATTCTGGCTATTCTGTGTTACCAACTACTTTAATTGGTGTATATAGCTCTTTGAAAATGAAAAAAAATAAAGTGTATCTGACCATATGAAAGTTTTTCAGGCTGGCAAAGTAACACAGCCTAAATAAATTCTGTGCATTTATATAATTAGTGAATTAAGTCTAAAGGTGTTCCTGTGATTATATTTTTTCCACATTACTTCATTAAAGTCACATTAAAAATTATTATGCTTTACCCAAACTGGTACCTTTATAAGACTTCTGTTTAGCTGTATTCTGTACTCTGTTTTGCCATTTACATGGGAATCCAGTTTCTATTCAAAGCATTTCTCCTTGTTACAAAATCGTTTCTTTTTTTCCTGCACACAACAGGAGTGAGTGCCTTTTTGCTTCATCATGCATAAATATAACCTAAGAGTACATTCAGAACTTTTGCAGCATCCGGGTATGACCTATCACATTATTCTTATTTGTCCCATCATCTGTACAACTTGAAGTTCAAGAGGAGGACACAAGTGACCGATTGTTCAGCAATGCAAAACGTACCATTTCTAAACTGCATCCATCAGTCAGTGGAGAAGAGATAGTTTTGCAATCCCTGGTTTGTCTGTAGTATTTACATATCCCGACAATGTGCAGGACAGCTAGGGGCAGCAGGAAACTGAGAGGGTTGAGAGTGCACTGCTCACATTTCTTCCTTCAGCACATTCCACTGGGGAAGAACAATGAAAGCCTTTTAGAAGGTCTAGTAACTGCCTTGCAGAAGGAAAAAATATCAAAACATACTAGACACATGAGCAGACAGCCATTTGGGAGGAAAGAGCAAAGATTCCTTTTATGTGTTGTCTTGCTGGACAGTGAAGGCCCAGCACACTCTGTCATGTACTCATGGAGGGACCTGGTATTTCTCTTATGAGACTAAATGATTCAGATAGCTGCAAAATGTTTCATATTCAACTTAGAGCAAGTTATTCCTTTGACAGATTCAGTTGTAGTTCATGTAAAGTAGTTCTCTAGTGACTATGGACACTTAAGGAATTCTTTCAATTTTTCTAAACCTACTCTGATTAAGAGTTTGACCTGTGGTAGCAGGTGCCAACTATTTTATGTATTGTTACAAGTATATATTAAGGGCAAGAAATGACTTTTAAAGATCAGAAAAAATTGCTGCAATGTATAGAACTATGTAGAGTTCTGATGTTTTGATAAAATCAGGGTGACCTGTGAAGTCCAAATATAAATCTATACCTCTAAGCAGAAGGCAAGCAGCATCTGGAGATTTGGATTAGGCCTGGTGACTTAAAACTTCTTCTTACTCTAAATTTGGTTGTTCTTAATGTTTAATATGTACATTCAGGATACCTGGTGATTACTGACATTACACTATGGTATTGCTTAAGAGACTCAAACCTGAGAAGGAACAGGGCAAGCTGACATGGTTTGGGTATATATACACTAAGACTCCTCTCTGTTGCTACTTGTCCTTGTTTTCCCCTTGGACCAGCTCATTGACATTTGCTGATGACCTTTATCAAACTTTCTACCCTCCTACACTGGACTCTGTATTTCTCATTCACTTCCTAGTTACTTACATTTTGTGGAAATAGGAAGAAATCGCAGCTAAATTAAACAACAGGATTACTTAATCTGGCTACTCCATTGTCATTTGGAATTTTTGACTGTATGGTGGGTGCTTTATCTGTCTGTACAAGGTACAATGGAATGAGATTCAAAACTGTGTGGCATTATCTAAGCACTATGTATTCACAGAGAATTTGAATTACCCTAATACATGGAATGCCAGTCTTCAGAAGTGTTTTCACTCTGCTTGGGAGCCACAGCCTATAAAAATGCTTTTTACCAAGACCTGTAGTGATAGAACAAGGGGTAATGGTTTGAAACTAGAAGAAGGTAGATTTAGATTTAGATTGAGAATTAGGAGGAAATCCTTCACTCATAGGGTGGTGAGTCATTGGAACTGGTTGCCCAGGGATGTTGTGGATGCTCCATCCTTGGAAGTGTTCAAGGCCAGGTTGGAGGGGCCTTGATCAACCTGGTCTACTGGGAGGTGTCCCTGCCCATGCCAGGGGGGTTTGAACAAGATTATTTTTGACATCTGTTCTAAACCAAACTATTCTATGATTATATGATTCTCTTACTAGAGAAGAAAAATAACTGTATGCTATTACTGCATCATATGTTACATGTTTAGAACACATGACAACTCAAAAAATGAATAATGCATTCAGAATAGTCCAACAATATACAGTATCTACATTTTGGTTGGTGTAGTATATTGAACTGGCACAAATATGATGCATAAGACAATTTTGGAATCGTTTGATTGTTCAACAGAGGACACTTAGCATGTTTGTACTAACAAATGCATGTGTTTCCCCATGGACCCATACACGTTGTCAGAATCCTCTCAAATGCGTTCGCAATGCTTCCTATCCAAGCAAAGCTAGAAGATGCATAGAACTGCATGACGAATGTCATGGTATAAGAGGTTTCTAACACAAGTTATTCACTAAACATTTATCAGGTTATTTTAGCTTCCAAATAAAAAATGTCAAAAAGACTTTGAATTTTGTTTGTCCATATTTTTATACTCGTCACTTTTAAAACTTTTGATGCTTCATTTGCTATGATTTGTTGAGTAGTCAATGACAATTATTAGAGCTAATAAGGGAAAGAAGAGTATGATTAGATCTACTACTCATTCATTGCTTGAGCTAATCTGGACTGTAGTTCCTCTGAAGTACATTGAATTTCATTTAACTGATTGACAAAAAACAAAAACAAAAAAGACCCCACAAAACCCCAACTTGCTAACACCTCTGCCTTGGCTTAGAGGATGTGCAGAAGTGTGGAAAAACTGTAAACAGTATATGTATTATTGAGAGCCATCAAATGAAGCTAGGAGATAGCAGGAAAAGAAAGTAAAAGGAAGTGGGCCTTTCATGAAAAGGGTAGTTAATTTGTGGAACTCTTTTTAGGACATTGTAGACAGTTAAAAGCTAAATAAGTTGAAGATAAAACTAGACAAGTTAATGACATTAACTAAATGACAATTTGCTCTACCCTGAGCCCTAAGTCATTGGAAACTGGGAGAAAACTCATGTGAAATATTATGCTTTCATGACCTTTTCTTTTTCTGTTTCCTAGGCATCACTTTTAATAGTTGTCAGAAACAAAATGCTGGGCTGTGTAGATCTCTAATCCACAGTGGCTGCTTTTACATTACTATTTTGTAATTTTTTGTAAAATGCATAGCATAATTTTCTTAATCCTTATTTTTCCACTTTATATGTGTAGCCACCCAAATTTCTTAACATGTGTAGTGGGTCTGTCTGAGCTGATTTTCCCCATACAGCCTTCATGCTGCAGTACTGGAAGCCAGAAGGTGTTGATAACTCACACCCTTGTTATGACTCCCACACAGCACCAAAGGTACGGGGTGTGGGGGGGGGGCAAGATTTGGGAGGGGATACAACCAAGACAGCCAACCCGAGCTGACCAATAGGATATTCCATACCATATGACGTCAGTTCAACTATAAAGGGAGGAGGACGGGGGGATTCTGGGAAGACATTTGTCCTCCGAGCAACCGGTACGTGTTCTGGAGCCCTGCTTCCCGGGACAGGCCCGACACCGCCTGCGGATGGGAAGTAGAGAGTAACGGCTTTGTTGCTTTTGCTTCGTGCGCGCGAGACCTTGCTTTCTCTGCTGTTTATTAAAACTGCTTCTTATCATAACCCACGGGTTTTCCTTTTCCATCTTACTCTCTCCCCGCTTGCCTTGCTGACGGAGGTTTTGGTGGGGGGCGGGGGGAGTGATAGAGGGACTAGGGGTGGGCACCGGGCACCCAGCCAAGGTAAACTCACCACAACATGTAAAATGCATAACTAGCAAACCATATGTTTCATCTGTATTTATTAATTATCTTTTCACCTAAACACAATCTAGTAGATTGTTTCTGCAATCATTAAAGACAGCAAATGTGACATAATGCTCTGCATAAGACATCCTTAGGAATCTTTTTCTTCCCAAGATCATGTAGAACAAAAAAAGTCTGTATAATGAACAACAAAATTGTAATCAAACCTGAGCTTGCTTAATCAAGTGGGAAGCTAATTTCAGAAATCTAAACCCTTTATCTGATCATCAGATTCAATTTATAAGTAGTAAGTCAGCTTGAATTTTTCCCTTGAGCTTTGCTATTATACACTGATGTAGACGGAGATGTGATTTCTAAAGTTAAACTTGCTAGATCACGCAAAAATATGACTTTAGGAGATATTTTTGCCTGTTAAATGGGCCAGCTGTTCCACAATTCATAAACCTGGTATATCACTGAATGTAGAATTCTGAAAAATGCTTATGAAATTTTTTTTTTAAATCTAACTTTTATGTATACTTACTCATTTCAGATGCCTCAAATTTCACTATTTCCTCAAAAATACTATTTTAGAGTGACTTTTCTTTTTTTTTTTCCCAAATATAAAGATAATGCACCCTTCATTTTAACACCACCTTACATAGTTTTTCTGTTACTCATTGCTTATATATAGCTATGCTGTTATTCAATGTAGTTAATCATTTAGCTCTCTTTCATTTACACCAATGGCATCCAAAACCAGCAACACTAGAAACTTAATCTCTGCATGCCTTTTGGTTATTTCAGGCTTATTCATGTGCAGTTTGCTTGAGTTTCTACAGTAATCTATCTAGTGATGTATAAGAATAGCTCATGCCATTTGGGAAAAAAAGTGCATAGTTTCCTTTGAAGAACTTCTTTATTCCAGTTTACAGCACAGTTCATGTGTCCAAAGCTATTTGCAGTCTTTACAATAAAGTATCAAACTGTGGCATGTTAGAGGATCAAGCTGGGTCTTCTGCAGTTAGGCACTATGAACAATGATACATTCATGTCTGGCTGCTACTAGCTGCCAGACCAAAGGAAACGGATGTAGAATTCATCCCACTGTGGATCTCCACTACAGGTTCTCTCTTCCCTCTTTTGTAAACACTTCCCACTGAGAAATACATAACTTGCTGTTGATTCAAGTGTAGGATAAAGCTATGTAAAATGTTCAGCTCAGCAGCTCTAATCTTCTTTCTGCTTAGTGTGATATATATTTCCTGAGTTTCAGTGAATAACCAACTCTAAACCTTGAAGGAAAACTCCTTTGGAATCAACACATTCCATCAAATTAATCAGCTAAACCATGCTTAACTTTCTTAATTTTAGCATGAAAGTACAGACTGCATTTAGATCTTTTGAAAAGGTATACAAGATTTAAATCTAGATCTTGCTTTCAAACACCTTACTGTGCAATTCAGATTTTGAATGCTGGATTTCCTCATTGTACAGTGTGGATAGACAGAGCAAGGGAAATGCAACAACAAGCAGCTTGTGACTGTCTTTTTGTTGAACTTCCTTTGATTCATTTGCACTAATTGGTGACAAATGAGAATTGTGATTCAATTTCAATGCTGTTTTAAAGTCCTTTCCCTTTTGTAAGAACATTTGGAGATTTTAAGAATTGCTATGGAATGTGAAATTCCCATCACTTTGGCAAAGCCACAAGTACTTGCTTTGCTTTTTTCTTCTAATGTTGGGTTTTTTTCATCATTTCTATCCTCTCATTTGTAGTCCATAGTAGAGTTTTTCTAAAGGAAGAGCTCTTCCTAAATTACGACTAAAATGTCCAATCATCAACAGATGATGAATTCTAAATAATTAAAATAAAGTCAAGACTAAACTCAAGCTTAATCACACTCTTTATACACCAATATAACTATCATTAATATTTTGTGTAAGAATACAAGATAAAAATTTCAAAGGGCAACATTTGTCTTCTACATTTTTCTGCTGCTGTTTAAAACAGCATGAGCTATGATTTCCAAACAGTTGGAACTTGAGGCTTTTAAGTTATTCACCTTATTCCTTTCAATCTTGATATAGATATGTAATACATATACAGAGTAGATACATAAATTCAGAATAGATGTGCATATTTGAACTGATATTGCTTGACTGCATTTTCAAAACCTTGGAACAATTCATATGACTTAAAAGACTCACCAGGTCCGACATTTAAGAGATTCAATCTAACCACAAGCTAACAGCTTTGACTATATGGTTGCTAAAATCTTTTGTAATGCATAATATGATAAGTATCTGTAATATGCACAAAAATGGGACATTTAAACATAATTTGGTACCACTAAGCAGCTTTTGCTCCTGAATGGCTGGATACCATTAAAGATAGGGGAAAGAGAGGAAATCAGACTGAAAGCATTGTGAACTTTTAATAACTTACTTATTATTCTCTGTTTTGAACAAATTTGTCATGCTTGTGGGTGTGTGGTAGGTCAATGAAGGCTCAGCATGCTCTTTCCTATGTGTTTTAGTTCTTAAGAGGCATCTTTGTTTTAAATTCTTCATTTGCCTATGATACAAAATCTATGAGGTATACTATGGGAACAATGTGTCTTTGATAAAATACTAGACTTTTTACCAAATCCAGTACAAAATATTTCTCAACTTGTTTTATGTCATCTCATCTTTTAAAATCAGAAAATAATAGTAATCATAATCATCCTCATGCAAAAAACCCTAAGGATAGTCAAGTAAAACATGTTAGATGATGAATATTTGCTCTTCCTTTTGACAGCTCTAGTGCCTGCAGAATTATTTTATACTGTCAACTATGCTAACCTTTTTAGAACAAATGAAAATGGATCATGAAAACAAACTTGAAGATGTTAAAAGTGACTCCAGATGTCCGTTACAAAATAAACTTTTTTGCAAAGATTCAGTCAACTAGCTACATCATCTACTAAGAGGACAATGTAATAATCAGGAAAGGCATTCCTGTTGTGTTATACAAGAAACAGCGTAAACTAGAATTCACTGTGAAATACATTATTAATCCAAACCCTTTTTTTTATTTTTTCTTAACATACCATGTAACAGATCTAATAATTGGTCTTCATGCTATTTATTATTTACACCCAAATATATGGAAGATAATGAGATGTTACTGGTAAGATATTACTGATTTAAACATAAGACATGGATGTTAATAATTACATGAAGTGCAAAGATGTGAAGTGTACTGCAAAGCCGGAAAAGAACATTTCTGTGTTTTTTTTAATGCACCATTTATCTTTCTTCTACTGAGAAGTAATTAGCTAAATGAACCATGGAGAAGATACATATTCGTTGAAATCATGTCCTCTTCAATAAGTGCATCCTATGTGCCAACTAGCTGCATGAGAGTGCTTAAAAAAACCCAAACAAAACCACTCACCCAGAAAAAAAATCAACAAACCAACAAAAACTTTGATCATCTTTTGATCATAGGTGACTTTGTGCGTAAGAGTTTTCTCAAGAAAGAATATTATTCTCAAAGTTTTAAAATTTAGCATTTTATATCTACAGTTAAGCTAAGCAGATTCAGGCAACATGAAGATTCTTCATTTTCTCCCAGTCATTCAAGTTCAGCACTTTCAGTGCTGAAAGAGGAACACATACCTATATAAACAAACACACTGGCTGTTGTGTAGATGACATCTAAAATTCTTTGAGATAATTACCATAACTCTTCAGCCTGATTAAGATGTCATCCTTGTCAAAAACTTGTGTCTGCAGTTTTTCAGTGTTCAGCCTACTGTATAAAAAAAAAGAAAGAAAACAAGAGAGAAAAAGAAAGTCAAAGATGAATATCCAACACTTAATACTCTTGCATGCCACATAACACTCTTCGCAGAATGTTCTTGACATTGAAACAGTTTTGTAACTTTCTTTCATACAAATAGATCCACACTTTTTTAACCATTCAGTGCCTTGTGTTTTAGTAGACCCTTTGGCTCAAATCTTGTCCGTGTTGCCCAGTGTTTCAGAGGTGATACATATCAACTTAATAAAAAAATCAAGCAAACCATACACAGTTTACACTTTAAAAAATGTTCCTTTTTCACTGACCTCTGTAGTGACAGTGCTTGAATTGTTCAAATCTCACAAGTGACCCACAGAGTTCTGCTGCTGCAGAGCTGCTATCCGCTAAGCTCTAAATTAGCCACTTGAACAAAGAAAAATATTTTGAGCTGTATTCCTAGTACAGATAATAGCCTGGTTCTTCCAGATGAAATATCTTCAGTTTAGGCAAATTATCATATTTTGCTTGACTTTTCTGAATTCTAGGAGGTTAATTCTATGCTAACTGAGAATTCATCTTTTGTTGTCACAATGCCTTAAACGTGACATATGGAAAATTACTCCTTGTAAAATGCATTTTTATGGATTCTGGTCTATTTTAATGCTATCAGTTCCATGGCCAGTTTAGTATCATGTGGAAAAGAATTCCACAGGTTACTTATTCATTGTTTGAAAATAACTTCTGGTTGTTTTTCTGTTGTTGTGGTTTCATTTGAGATTTTTTTGGTTGGGTGTTTGCCTGGTTTTTTAATGTGTTTCCTTTTACTTTCAATTTAAATTTCCATGCTTTTGTAATTTCAAGAATAGCAAATGTGGTGAAAAAAAAAAAAAATCATAGTCTTGTTTATATTCCTTGGGGTCTTCACAGATTCTTTCTCTTTTGCTCTCTTTGTTAATTCCTCTTTTGAATAAACAAAATTTATCATTTCCATAGATCATGGAAAAGTTGTGTTTCACATGATTTTCCTAACATGTCCTCAAAAATCCACCTGCTCCTTCCTTTTCTTTTTTAACAAAAATTAAATATATGTCAATTAGATCTAAGAGCCTGCTACATGTTTATATAACTGAAATAAAATACACTAGCAGGTAAGGCTTTCCCAATCTTTCCCTAATCCTTAACATTCCTTCTTGTTGGTCTTCCCCTACAAGCCAGTGTTGTGTGCTGAGCACAAATTTTATTGAACTCTCACACTGCACCTGTTGTTTTTTTTTTCTTGGATTGTCACAATGGTGAGAGATGTTCACCTTTTTAATCAATACCTGGAAACTAATAATAAAATTACCTAAAAGCATGATGAATGATTGAGTTTTTTGTGTGACAGGCCAGAGTTAATAAACTAAAGTTCTTTTTGCTATCAGCTTTGACAAATGTGTTCAGGCTTGTCGGTAGTATTAAAGTAGTTTCTTAGCTCTACAGTCTCAGAAGTAGATACTATAGCAAAACTGAGATGAATTAGTTAAAATTTGGCACGTTAATATTCCCAAATATTGACATTTCAGAAATGGGCATAGAAAGTCCAAAATTTTATATCAGGGTTAGACCTGAAGAAACTCTGGAACAGATTATTTCTTTTCCATCATCTAAAGGAACAGAGGGGAATTTTCTTCAGAACTCTGTGTCATCAGTTTTTGGATGGTTACAACATAACCATTTCCTGAGCTGGAGGTATTATGTCTTGAAGGCAAAGACTGCAAGTAGAAAGCAAATAAACAGATTCCAGATAGATCCATTAGCTCTTCCTTTTTTACTGGACTCTGTTTCTCTTCACGTTTGTGCTTTCCACTCAGAACTAACTAGAACCAGTTTTGCCTTTTTTATGCCAGAGCTAGTTAGCTTTGGATATGTTATAAACTACGCTTCCTACAGGAAAGAAAGACAATGTAAAATCTGTTACAGGAAATAAGATGTCTGAGGGTCAAGTAGAGGTAATGAGGAGTCAGAATTAGAGGGATTTCAAGCTTGGGGCTTTTTTATGATGATACTTGATAATCATTTTTGAGCTTGAAGACAGTTTAGTATTTTCCCTTTCAATATCAAGTTCCAGATCTGAATAAAGAAAAAAAATCTGAGAGGTAGACATCTCCAACAGCCAAAACCAAATTTAACCTCTGCCTTAAGATGATGCAAGGTTGAAAAATAGGTAATTATTTTAGGTAATAACTTTTAGGAATTAAGCTTCTAGTCTGAGTGAGCCTGTAGCCTTTTTTTGTAGTCAGTTGAGATACATGGGTGCAATTCATAAAGTTTTTACCATACGCATGTATACATATATAGTATTAAATCCTCACTGTAGTTGCCTAATTTTCTCCCTTGAGTAATGAATGAGCTTATATTGATTAGCCACCCAAAAATTATGCATCTAAGTGACACTAATTCTCCCCATAAGCATACAGTGCCTCTATTTTCATCCATCTAAGCACATTATGCTCAAATAAGCTTAGTATTCGCTGCAGAAATATTTGGAAATGCCAATATGAAAATGCACTATGAATGACAAAGTCTTCAGTCCTTCTTTGTGAAAGATGAACTGAGGTGCTCAACTATTTCAAAATCTACCCCATGGTATCACCTGTCCTTCATATTTTCATACTTCAGAATCTAATTATCAAAACTTTTAATGAACAGGGCCTGGGACATAGATGCCAAGGCTAAAGATCACTGCTGTATCCAGATGCTATTTGGAAACCCTGCATCTTTGCTGTTACTTAACTTCCTCTCATGCCAAAATGTGCTATTGTAAGTTTTCAGCATTTCTGTTTTCTTGAACTGAACATAATAGACTGGTTCCTCCAGGTAACTGCAGTTTAAAGGGGCATGCAGTATGTTATTTGCTGTAACTGCTGAGACTTAGGTCCACATCTGTAACCAAATCAATACTCACACATACTCATCTATTCCTCTTTCCAAAGGCCTCTATATTTATATGTGAAAAAATTCATTTTAAAAGGCTTGGAAACTCAAACTTAATTAAAGCATGTGTTTATCACCAAACATAACAAGCCATAAATTATATAGATGTTTCAGTTTATTTTGCACTACAAACATGTCACTTTGATCGATATGGATTTGGCTTCTCTCGTGTACAGGAACAGTCTTGAAAGTGACAGCTCACATTTTTTTTTCAGTATAACAGTAGGAAAAGTTGATGAATAATTGCCAAACATGATTGACTGGGGGGGGAGGGGAGGATTTTCAAAGGCACATGCCTAGTCCCTATTAGCTATCAGTGAAATGTAGGTGCCTGGCTCCCGTTTGTGTCTTTGAATGTCTCCTTCCTAGATATATCAAGAGTCTTATGTGGAATTAGTTATCTGAATTGGAAACGCGCTTCCATATCTTTGAAAGAGGCTGAAATTTATGGAAAATAAAAAGGGACTGCATAGTAATTTTGTGTTATAAATTCTGATAGACATGGAAAATCTTGTTGTAGGGAATTCCTTTTGGAATTCCAAACAGGATTTAATAAGTTAGAGTTGTAAGACATTACTTATGAGGAAAAGCTTTAGGGTCTGAATCAGTATAAAGAAAAGTTAATTAAAAGAGTCCATTCACTTTTGATAACTTGGAATTAGACCTTAAGAAATTTTAATAAGCTAAATAAAAAGAAGAGCATAACCATACCCTGAAAAGGAAAGCAGTAAATTTCAGTTCCTTTGGGATCATATTAATATTTTTTATTTGAGGAGATGTTTGAGGATATTATTCTGGAATAATACAACATCCTTCTGCTGTGAGTGCTGAGTAAATATATTTTATATATATTTAAAAATATAATATATATAATTATAATAATATATATCCTATAATATCTATTACATAATATAACATATTACTATTAATATAATAGTAATTATAATAATATATTACTTATAATATATATTTTATATATAATATAATATATTTTACAGCATATGCTTGTAGATTGACACAGCACAACCTTTATCTAACCTGTGAAAGTGCAAGTGGTATTAAAGTGTGAGGACTAGAAAGGCCACTTTAAAATCCTAATTATCCTCTGTTTTGTCTGTTCTTTTTTTCTTTCTTTCTTTCTTTTGGTTTTTTTTTTAAATTCAAGAACTCTTACACAAATTGAGAAATCAAGTGGCCACAGCTGACACAAATATTGTCTGGATGGATTTGGTTTCTGTTCCAAGACATCAGAGGAGTGTCTCTCTTTTCATGCATTTCCCCTTTATCCAATTGATTTTATGGATACCTTTTACAAACATGGTTCAGATTTTTGTTTATTATCCTATATCTATAAATGGCTGCAAATATGAAGGTCATTGGTTTTGTATGGATGGAATATTTTGATAAATGTTATCTAGTACCTTTGCATGACTGATGATGGGTTTCATCCCCCCCTTAGTACTTTTAGTATGCGTAAAAAGTTTTGTTCAGGCTTCCTGTTTGGTAAATGCTTCCCATGGAGACTGCATAGCTGCTCTGGAAGTCTTAACAAACTCAGTGTTAATCTGATAAATTAATAATTGATAATGATCAGGAAACATAGGAATACTTCATAAATCAGTATCTTGTTGATTGAATGCAGTGAAATCAGCCTTAATTTAAATTCAGGTGACTTTGGTGTTTTCTCTTCAACTTTGTTTACCTTTCTTTGGTGGCTCTTTCTTGAAATAGGTCTGAGTTTATTTTTGTCCAAAAATTGTATTAGGACTTGGCTAAACTTGTGATAGTAGGAAAACCATTTATTGTCTTTTTTTAAACCATATTTGTTCTCTTGATTAAGGAAATTTTAGACAATCAGCCAAAATAGAAAGAGTTTCATTTGATTTAGCTGACCATCCATTCACTGTTAATATTAAAAATAGACTGCAGTAAAGGAGTAATTCATTGGGTGAGAGTTATTTGAAAATTAATTGAATTTGAAATTATTTCTGAATATTAAGGAAAAAAAAGATACCTTTAAAGAATTTGGCTCATGTACTTAAGAAACAAATAGGGAAATACATTCTTTAACTGACTGATTCACTTTGTTAATTTTGAATCACATGCCACTTTTGAGCTTTGTGGGTTAAAGAAGAAAGGAGATTTGGACGAGATACTTTGACAAGCATTCCTGTACTTTAGACATTATTTTAGTAACTTCTAAATGTATTTTTTTTTCTTATTTAAAAAAGACTTTGCAAGTTTGCTTCTTATGTTAGATGTCATCAAATTTAACCCCTAAGGAAGAAGAGGGGAAATGTAGTTCATATTTTAATGAATCACGAAAATTTTACTATCTAAATATTTTACAACACAATAACATTTAAATGTTTAGATTGCTGTCATTGATATTATAACTAAATACAAACTAATTACACTAAAATATAATCAAAAAAATTCTTTCTTGTACTACTGGTAACTGTAATGCTGCTTGAAAGCCTTTTAAATTCCCATTAGCGCAATTTTTGTGTGGATTTTTCTTTCTCTTTATGGTGATCATGAAATATTTCTTCCCTTATAGCTAATCTGGATTGTGAATTATCAGAAATTTGCAGAGGCAGGGAGTTGTCCTAGGTGTTTCTGAGTATGTTCAGTGTTGGATAAAAGTTGTTGGGAAGGTGGCGGATTTGTGATGTGATACTGAGCTGAGAAAACTGTATTCTGTGACATCAGAGTTCCAAAGATGGCAAGAGCTATTTTGAGAGCTGTTTGCACAGTGGAGAGTTTGATTCTCTTCATAATAAAACAAAAGATATGATAAACCCCATTTTTCTTTCTTTCTTTTTCAGAGTTAAAGCTTTCAAGCTAGGTACATGATCCACAAGTTGCTTTTCAGGAGCATAAATTTCTTACTTTTATTATTTTCATTTTCATAGCACATTAAAGCTCTAAATGAGTTCAGAATACCTTCATACTAGCCACTATACATGCAGAAAATCTAGTTGATATCTATAATCTGGTCTGACAATGCATATAGACATTATAAGGAAGCATAGTATGGAACTTTTAAAAGGAAAATGAGAAAGCTAAACATAGAGTCAGTCTCTTGAAACTACTAATGTCTTGGCTGCTAAACCATGCTGCCTCTCTTGTCTCTCAGCCTAAACATTTTCTCTAAATTGAAACCATGTTTATTCAGAGCTGCTTTGACATGCTGCTATTTCTAAATTAATTTTTCAAATCTTATAAAACTTAACCACACAGAGGAGGGAGGTGAGGGAGAAATGCAAAACAAAACAAGTTCAGACAACACCTGCTAGGCTTTAATGCACCTGGGCCAATCGATGACAGTGTGTGAATCAGCAGGGTGTCCTGATGCGCTTTATACGGTCATTTTGTCCAATTATTTCAAGTGTCTTAAGTGCAGGACTTTATATTAAAAAACTGTCAATCATCATATTTCCTTTCTGTTGTTAAACAGTAGGCAATCACTGGGTGTAAGCAATTGTCCGAGGCTTACAAAGGATGAAAGTTTGTTAGGGTAGATGCATAAATTGAGCAGATCCTTCTATTATGCAGTTAATCAAACTTTGTCTTTAAAGTGTTCGTTTGTTATAATTTTGCTGAGGCTGACATCCCTTACTGAAATCTCTTGTGTTTATGAGATAACACAGCTGCTGGGCAAATGTCAAAGATTTTAAAATGCTGTTGAGCTGAAATGGGGAAAACAGTCTGCACATAACAATAGCCCCTCATGCTCATTTTACCCCAGTGTGAACTGTAATCCAAATATCATGTTAACCTTTTTAGAGGCAGAGAGGGAAAAAAACCCCACCACCAAACAAAAAACCTCATCTTTAATTTGATTTCATTCTGCTCTCACAAGAATATCAGCATATTTCTGTAAGTTTGAGATATTAGGTAAAGCTCTAGAAAAGGTTTATTTCAAACTAAGCAAAAACTTTTGATGATATTGAAATTATTGAGCAATATGAGAATAACAGAGATTTTTTCTTAATTTGCTGGAACCTAGCAGAGAAGTAGGACTCACAGAAAGAAGGAAGCTATTTTTCCACAGGAATGTAAAGCTGACAGATAAACCAAACCTTTCAAAGACTTTTGGATATTTCATCCTGTAGTGGGTCTGTTTGAGCTGATTTTCCCCATACAGCCCTCATGCAGCAGTACTAGGACCCAGAGAGTGTTGATAACACACACCCTTGTTATGACTATCAGTGCCCACACGGCACCAAAGGTACGGGGGGGAACAAGATCTGGAAGGGGATACAACCCGGACAGCCAACCCGAGCTGACCAATAGGATATTCCATACCATATGACGTCAGCTCAACTATAAAGGGAGGAGGATGGGGGGGATTCGGGTGAAGACGTTTGTCCTCCGAGTAACCGGTACGCGTTCTGGAGCCCTGCTTCCCGGGACAGGCCCGACACCGCCTGCGGATGGGAAGTAGAGAGTAACGGCTTTGTTGCTTTTGCTTCGCACGCGCGCGCCCTTGCTTTCTCTGCTGGTTATTAAAACTGCTTCTTATCATAACCCACGGGTTCTTCTTTTCCATCTTACTCTCTCCCCGCTTGCCTTGCTGACGAAGGTTTGGGTTGTGGGGGGAGGGGAGTGATAGAGGGACTAGGGGTGGGCACTGGGCACCCAGCCAGGGTAAACCCACCACAGCAAGGAATCTCTGGGAACAGTTGAAGCAAAGTGTGCTTTTGACTTTCTGCATGGCCATTTAGTCTCCTGTACTCAGGGAAAGAGTCATAATGTGTGAGTAGGCTGAAATTCAGGACTATCACACAGCAGGAAATCCCTAGTAGTAATTTATGAGAGATTTCTTCTTATTTTCACCATGTGTACAGTTCAAGTTGACTCAAGCTGTTGAGGGAACCTTTTCCAAGGACCTACTTTTATGATAGAGGGACTAGGGGTGGGCACCGGGCACCCAGCCAGGGTAAACCCACCACACATCCATCTACACATACATAAAGGCACGAGCAACTTCTGTACCTACTCTGACCCTCTCATCATCATTTATATTATATTCTAGTTCACTAGCTTTTGATTGCAATTTCCAGGTAGAATTAAAAACTTTTTGTTTGCATTTCTATGTTCTTTGCTCAGTAAATATCTGCCTGTTTTTATTACGTATAAAACCCCGCATGTGTGGAATATCTAAAGGAATCTGGTCAGAGTCCTGCACTCTGGCACCGCCAACAGTGCAGAACATCCTTCCTGACCCCCAGACTCCCAGAGCACATCTATTCTGTCAGCTCCTGCACTCATCAGAAAACATCGTATTCCCTCTTGGCCCTAGACCTTCCTCCCTGCTTACTGTTTATAGTTGTTGAGTTATGCAAAACAATAGTACAGCATTTTTTATGAGAAGTGCCTCACAAAGCACACTTTTTTTGTGCTATCTTCAATGGCTTCACAAAGAAGTGGTATGTTGCATAATCTAAGAAAGAAAAGCTCAGCCTTGCAAGCAGATTGTTGTTACATGAAGTGGCTCCAAATGGGTATGTGAAGCTTTCCTAGCTCTCTCATTTTCTGTGACCCTTAATGATAATGTTTAAGTCACCCTCTTATCCATGGAAATAAAATCAAAGGAACCTGATGAACAAGTTTAATATATTTGCTTTAATGTTTTGATGCAGAGTTTATGCAGTGAAAAAAAGAATATTTAGAGATAATAGGATGAAATGAAAAGCTGAATAATCTTTCACTGAAATAATTTTTAGCACTGCCATTGATTTGAAAATGAACAGCATATAATGATAGCCCAGAATCTGAAGGTCATTTCAGAATTTACTTCCCTTGGCATTCTGAAGAATATAAGCATTTTAATACTCAAGAGGTTTGGTCTTCAGGTGATAAATATAGTCTTTGCTCTGCTCATATGTGTTTCCTTAATCCTGCTTAGAAACTAGCCAAAGGAGATATTCCTTCATACAACATGTGGTTAAAAGTGGAACATCACGCCTTAGGAGGTTATGGGGAAAAAGTTGTAGGGGTTCTAAACATCATTGGTTAAAGTTGTAGAATTCAAATGCAAGCAACTGAATTAAAAATGAAACTACATCGTGCTCTGACAGTCCTTGAATCACAGATTGCTGGCATCTGGTGTAGCACTGTGGAAGTATCACTATATACTTGTCCTGTTTTTGCAGTCTTATAAAAACATCTATTGTCCATTTTAAGAAACAAATCTAGAATTATCTTTTCCCTCACTGGTTCACTCATTCATCTGCCCTAATGTTTTTTATCTGGCACAGAAAAAAAGTAGTCTTGACTATTGTAAAGATATCACCTTTGACGTACAGTGGTCGAGGGGGTGGGAAGGTGTTGTGCAAACTGCATGAACTTACAGGATGGAACTTGCAGAGTCAGCAGAATTGTATCCCTTCCCTCCTGCTCTGTTTCCTCTACCTCTACTAAAAAGCATATTAAAAAGTATCTTCAAACAACACTGCATAAACTCTGATTTACCTACCCTGTGGGCTGGGCAGATATGTACTTACTTAATTCCTAGAAATCTATAGATGACCTGCCAGTATTAAGAAGAGACCATTGACAAGTGGGAAAGTAGATGGCAACATCTTGTCTCCAGTCACTTTTTCATCCAGTTCCTCTAAATGTTTTGACTTTGTAAAAAAAATATTTGATTATAAATCTGTGCTATTTATATGCAGAACCTAAACATGCCAATAACAAATAGCTGTCTGTGAAAACAGTAGATGACCCGTTAATACAAATATCATGTGAAGGGTACTTAGCTTTATAGATGATTTGTTAGGTGAGAGGATAAAAGCACTGCATGGAATTCCTCTGTGATATGGATTTGCAACAATATCTAGAAAGCCATATGGATGTTGTAGGGAGAGGTGGAAGAGTTTGGTATTCATTTGAATTCCTAATGGCTTTTAGTATAAACTAGCCTGGGCATACTGAAATAAGAGTATGTGTACCAGTAAGTATGTGTCCCAAAATTTAATTACTGCTTTTCACTTGGCATTTGCCTGATTTGTATGATCACTTCCTCCACCACCAAAAATCTCTACAGGGTGGCTTCTTGAAAAAAATAGTTTTATTGTGACATGTTCTCCAGCTCCTGCGTAACTAATCCTAGTGTAAAATTCTTAAATACTTATTTAGGGATATAGTTCATGCTGCCCCATAAACTGAATAAGAACATTCATTCTGTGCACTTGCTTGTTGCCCTTAACTGTGTTAATGGCTTTCAGGCTGTGTTACTGAAAAGAGAAAAAAATAGAAAATTATAGGATGTTGAGATTAAGACAATAATAACGCAAACTATAGCTCAAAGGAAATCTGTCCTCTGGATTTTCCTTATTTCTATCACCCAGGTTACAACTAGTTATCCATAACAATTCCTTTTTTAAGCAGAATGAGATTATGTGTATTAGAAAGTCTGATGCTAGTGAAGACTTTTAGAAATGACCAGTGGTGATTCAAATACTGATTTTAGGCCAGAAGTGCATAGTAATATTGGGACTAATTCCAATATGGGATTATGTTAGGGAAGATAGGTAAAGATTAAAAGCATGCAAATAGCATTCAAATACTAAGTAACAGGGGGTATGTCACTTAAAAGTTCTCAGTCTTGGTGAACACTGTGGTGAGATTAAAAAATTACATAGTTATTCCATGTCTGTGCAAGAGTGTTTCTTCATATCTGTCCTGGGCAGACATGGAAACATTTTAGCTGATAATCAAAAATCTTAATACATATGACATTATAAGTTTGGATACAGCACTTAATGTTTTATTTTGTGAATAACTGTCAGCTCATTTCTATGAAAAACAAGCCAAATTCAGCTGGATTTCAAAATTGCAATGGAAGGATTATCAAAGACACAGTGAATGGCAACAAGCAGTTACAGGGCAATGCTACAGACAAGGAGAGACTAAACTGATTAAGATTTATTATCATGGAATAGAAGAAGATGAAGAATGATATGGTAAAGTCATATAAAAAAGGAAGATGTAGATAAGATGAACAAGATCAATTATTCACTCCTTATAGTAAGAAAAGCAAGGAGCACAAACTGGCATTGCTTGACAGCAAATGTAAGTAAAATGAAGAAAGAGGGTTTTTTACATAAAGATGTAACTAAATTGTGGAACCTATTGCAAGAATATAGTAGATTTCTTGTATTACAGAACAAAAATTAAAATTTGTATAGATTAATGAAAAATAGATCACCCTTGGCTACATTAATTAGAATGATCAAGATGCAACTTTCCTATACAGCAACTCTCTAAAATGATAATCTCTACATAGCAGGAGTTTATGCCAGGGAATGATTATCCTATACTTACCCTGTTTCTAATATCTTTCCAGGGGCCACACACCTGGCTCCAGTGGACAATGGTGTTCTAGGCTGAATAGATCTTTCAGACAACACAGTAGACTGGGTTATACCTGCCTCAATTTGTCCAAAAGACACATTTTTAAAGATGGCTAAATGTGAATTTAAGTCTCTTAGATTTTAAAACATAATCCCCAATATCTTCTAGTTAGAAAAAAAGGGGAAGCTGATGATTTAAGGGAGGTGATAGACCTGTAGGAAGACCAAGCCCAAGTTACCTGCAAGATTCATATCGCTCTCAAGTGGCCAAATCCAAGAACAAGAGGCTTGGACTGTGTTTTGACCTAGGTGTTACGAGGTACCATAGAATAACAAGAAGATATAGTTCAAAGAATAGCTTAATAATAACTTAATAATGTCATATCCATGGAATGGGACAACTTAGTGCAACTTCACAGCTGTTAACAATTTTATTTCTTAAAAACCTGATTCTGTTGGTTACATTCAGCATCTCTAATTCATTGTCTCATCTATGTATTGATCATTTATGCTCTGTAAGTGTCTTAAAAGAATTAGAAAATGCATGTTACCAATATTAGGTACAAATCCTGAATTACACAATTTCATCTGTTTCCGTGGGTTAATCATATGTAGTAACTGTAAAGTCTCATTGCAGCAGTTACAGGTTAAGCTGCTTTCCTACAAGAAAACAGACCAATTGCTTTGCATAAAACAATTTGGCTATCACACCCATCATCACACCTCACAAATTTTGTCATCTTTAATGTCATTTATGGAATATTAATAAAGAACAAGATTATTTCAGGGAAAAATATTTAAAGTTTTTTGCTAATCATGGATGCCTCAATTTTTTTGTACTCAAGCTAAGTTTACAAATGATACAAATGATTTTCAGGGGTGCTTGGTCCTTTGAAATCCCTTAAGTCTAAAATGCAACTGGAGGAGGTTCAGGCTCCCTAAAAGTCACCTCAATTGTATTCAGAGTTTGAAATATGTATGTACCTGGACTGATTTTGGCCCCAGACATTTAAAAATATTTTCTCTGCTATCTAAAAAGAGGCAGAGCAAAAGTATATGTGGAAGAAGGCAAACCTGGAGGGAACTAGAGGGACTTAAGTATCCCTATACCCATAAAGGTAGGAACCTCACTGTGTGATACCCTTTACATATACAGAATTTGCACAAAATGCAGGTCAGGCACTACTAATACTTTTTATTTTGTAGTGAACTCCTGCCACTTGCCCATCTTGACAAATCTGTTCATATAAAGGATAATCCTTTTAATGCACAGTATATTCTGGGCCTTGCATGGTCAAGGCACCCATTATTTACACAAAAACCTAAGATTTTTTCTTTAGAGGGGAGACACTCTTCACTACAGCTCAAGCAAAATAGGCTAATCAGGGGCAGGTTTCATGTCTGTCTGACAAGTTTGGAACAGAGACAGTAAGTATAGCACATACCTCAGATGCATTGAAGTATGCACCTGGTGTTAGTTAATTGGGTGAAGAGCTTTTGCCTGTGGGTGGAAAGGATTTAGTGACAGAAGGTTTTTCTATTCTCCCACTACCACCCTCTGCAATAAGGAGAACATCGACTGGCCTATTTTGCAAGACTATCTGGGTCAGAACTGGGGAATGTTCAAGGTTAAAAGGGGTGTTATTTGATTTGCAAAAGATAAATAAGTTCTAGGATACTTGAAGAATGAATATAATTCCTCTCCCAAGTAAACCTTAAATTCTCACTGGCAGGAAAATGAAGGGTTGAGAAAGAAGGTTCATCATAGTGATCTTATTCTTGATTTCTCCAGCAAGGTGTTTGGAAGAGGGTGAAGCACAGCTGTTTTTTTTCCACTGTGTCTGTCTATTCAGGGCATATAGGCATGGCTACCAGAAAACAGCACACCAGTGCTGGCAAGGATAATAAATAAATGTCAGTGTAAAAACTTTTCCAGATTTAAAGCATGCTAAATGTATTTAGCAAATTCAGATTCACAGCAACCATCTACTTTGAGTCTATTTTACCAGGGAAATGGAAGCACAGAACTTTGAGGGCCAGATCCTGCATGTTACTCTCTGCTTCAGAAGAGCCTGTGCAGTGCAGATGTTGTAAAGTTCTGTTCAGAGATGCATCATGATTTACAGGCTGAAGTCAGGATGCATAACTGTACTGCGGCTTCTACTGTACTGAAAGGAAAGCTGTGACCAAGCTAAGGTAGAAGATAACAGCCTGTGATGTAAGGGTTAATTTTATGCCTCATGCTGCTTTGCCAAGCATGTTTATTTGTGCTCATAAATAGTAGGAAGCAACCATTCTGAGTTCTCTTGCTGAAATCAAATTTAAGGCAGTGAACAATTCAGCATATTAACAAAATATATCTATTTCACTAGAAAAGATGGGAAAGCTTAGTGTTAATAATGGAAATACAATTTTACAAAATTGTCATTAATAGTTCAGCTCATCAGTATACTAAGAGATGAAGAAATGTGTTGAACTTCTTGTGAGATGAGCCTGTAGAGAACTTCAGTCTTTTTTTAAAAATATTTTATGAGAAGGTGGACTGCAATTACCAATGTAACAGAGAGCTGGGCAGACTGTAGTGGAGGAGATATAGAAGTAAACTGTACTGATTTATGATACTATATTAAGAGCAGCCATGGACTCCCTCAAGGATAGGGAAGATTACAAGGAGATTTAGATAGACTAGAGAGCTGGGCTATCACCAATCATGTGAAATTTAACAAGAGCAAGTGCTGGATTTTCCATCTGGGATGTGGTAATCCTGCTTATACTTACAAACTGGGGGACAAGAGGAGGGAGAGTAGCCCTGCGGAAAGAGATCTGGGGGGTTGGGTTGATGGCAAGTTGAATATGAGTCAACAGTGTGCTGTGGAAGCCAAAAAAGGCCAACAATGTCCTGGGGTGCATCAAGCACAGCATCACTAGGCAATCAAGGCAGGTGACTGTTCCACCCTGCACTGCACTGCTGTGGCCCCAGTTTTTCGAGCTTTCAAGTTCTGGGTGCAGTTTTGGGTGCATTAGTACACAAAGGATATCAAACTATTAGAGTATGTCCAAAGAAGGGCAACTGAGATGGCAAGAGGCCTTGAGGACAAGACCTTGAGGAGCAGCTGAGGTGACTTGGTTTATTCAGTTTGGAGAAGGCTGAGAAGTGACCTCATGGCAGTCTAAAACTTCCTCAAGGAAGGCACCAGTGGACAAGATCACAGCACAGCCTGCCAGAGTTCAAGGAGTGTGTAGACAATGCTCTTAGTTGTATGGTTTAGTTTTAGGTAAACTAAAGGAGCAAGTAGTTGGACTTGATAATCCTTATGGGTACCCTCCAACCTGAGATATTCTATGATTCTATGATTCCATGGAGCTGTGGAGCTCCGGTCTCAGTTATTTTAACTGGTCATTTCAGAGGTTCTAATTGGCCCATGCTATGATGAACTGCATGTAAAAAAACATTTTCTCTGCTCTTTAAGACATAAATAAAACAGGCCTTATTGAAGGCAGCCCTTTTTGACAAAATGCATTTATTTATGACACAGATCAAGCACTAGTTGAACAAAATATGAAATTTGATTTCCTGTGAAAGCCACCTATGCCTCTCCACTGTGAAAATTTGGTGTAGCCCAGAGTCTCATCCAAGTAAGGTTTCTCATCTTTCTTTTTCCCTTTGTCTCTTTCCCATTATACTTTTTTTTTTTCACTAGAGTCAGGGTGGGGGGTTGGAAAAGGTGTTAAACTCTTCAAAAAGGAAGCTGTCAAGATGCTGTAAAGGTGTAAAAGTTTGTAACTATACATAATGTGATTTTAGACTGTGGCTTAGCAAGGCAGTTGAAGATCAGCCTAACTTTTAAGTCTCTGAGTCACCTCTTTGGAGTGACACATTTGTAAGAACAGTCTCCTACTTATTGTGTCTTTGTCTCTGTACATATTATGTACCATCTAAAATGAATCAACTTAAATTCTATCCCCCTCCCCCACTTTCAAGTCATTCTGTTTTAACCTGTGACTTTATATTTTTATGAGACTTGTTGAACTTGGGGGAAGAAGGTTTCCTTTCTGACTGCAGCTAGCAACTTTTCCTTCAGCTTTCAAGATAGGAAGGTTATGAGAGGTGCAGCTACAACTCATGCAAAAATTACAATAATAAAAATGTAATGGAAACCAGGAACTTGGAATTCCTTTTTTACCCTTCCAAATCCAGCTTTTGCCTTCTTTCTTCAATGTGTCAGATGTTATTTTCCTATTGATCAAACAGCTTTTTGTCCCATGATTGTTTTTAAATAGCTCTGCACATTTGTGTCTTGTAAAATAGATGTTTTGTGTAACAACAAAAACCCCAAACCAACATTGCAAGGACACGTAAACATCCCTAATATTTGTACCTGATATATCCCTGGTATTAAGCCCTGAAATGAATTCTGCTGTCAAATACCCACTGGCTTAGACCCACTGATTCCAAATTGTGAACCATTTTATTTTGTGTTTCTTAAGTACTAACTACTTAGCCAGCACCTCTCTCTTCTGACTCCTGTAGATTCCTTCCCACCTTTCAGAAGGGATCTTCAACTCCTGCACTTCAAAACTCAACAGTATTCGTAGCAATACCAAGTGGAAATCTAGGGACAGCAGCATTAGCTCATATTTTTCTCCTCCTGATTTACAAAGACCCTGAGCTACCTCTGAAACTAGAATATATGATCAGTGGTTTTCTTTATTTATATCATCCATAGCTCAGCTGCTTGAGAAGATAGTACGATACCCTACAGAAAAAAACCTGTCACATGGATTAACAGTTATTTCCAGAGGATGCAGAAAAGATGTCAGGAAGAAACAAGAGCAAGCAATATGCAAGTATTTAGAGAAGCAAGAAACATTGTGGAATATTGATGAAGCAGTTGAAACGTCCCCAGTGCAATAGATGAGCCCTGGGGGTAGTGAGCACCAGCAGCTTTGATTGAGTTCATTGTATGATGCACAATGTTAGCACTTTTCAATGTCTTTATCTTTGACTGCAGGTTGGAAATAGTGCAGCCCAATAATTAAAACAAGAAGTTTACCTAGAATTTTGGAGCTGGTTTTGAGTCCACATTGATTCACCAACCAATCTGAAAAGAAAAAAAGTTCTTTGTGTCTTTCTGTTTACCTGTATGCAATGCACTTTATATGCCCTGCTAGTGAATGTGTTGAATGAATGACTAAAGTTCCAGAATTAAAGACACTATATGAGCTTAAAGTTCTTTCAGTTATGAGTTCAAGAACATCATTTTGCTTTTAACAGGTTAAGGTGTAATGCTAATGGCCATATAATGCTCACTTCATCTCCCTTGTTTCTTATAAACCTGTATTTCCTACGATTGGGAGCTATTTCTCAGGATGTTATTCTCTATATATGTGCTGATAGCTCCCTTCTTCCTTAGGCCAACACCAAGCTCAGCAACATCCCCTCAGCATACCTTCATCTTTTATTCTTCATCTGTTTGCTTTTCTCTATCTCAAATCCACCGAGGTAAAATACACTGAGAGACAACTCAGCAAGCTACCCCCAACAGGAATGCTCTTCCATAGGAACTCTCTTCAAACCAATCAGCTCTTCACTGCTTCTCACAAACTTCTCGGTTTCTGGTTAATATAGCTCTAGCCTCACCCACCACCCCAACTATGATCACCTGGGGGAAGGTAGAGCCTCACACAGGTGGGCCAGGTTCTCTCTCTGGGGCCTGAAACCACTGGAAGAATAAAACATGTTGCTGGGTTGTGACTCATCCATAGGTCAACTCCAACTCAGGGCCCACAGCCCAGCCCCAGCACTTCAATATATCACTATATATTCAAGAAGCCCAGGAAAGAAAAAAAAAGAAAAAAGAAAAAAAAAAAGGTTTAAAAAAAAGAGGACATTTCTCCTGTCTTCCTCTTCCCAGAAAATAACATAGTAGCTAAATTAAGATGTATCTTGGCAAGAGTTGAGAATAATTATTAAGAAACAAAAGAAAAGAAACAAAAGAACACTCAGGAAATCATGCATTAGCTTTCACTGCTGATCATGAAAGATAAAAAATGTAGGTACTTAGTAAAGTTTTTAAAGTGCAGAACTGGGATTTGCACTTCAGGTTTGCTGAAGAACTGTGAGATTTAGCATGAATGAATTTATGGATTTCTCCCCCACTGATCAGCATAGCTTTTAGATGCAAATAGGACAATAAACACGCAATTGCTGGAGAAAACAAAACATCAGCCTTTTGGCTCTATAACCTTTACCTTCAAATTTCCTCAGAGAGCCAAATACTTATTTGTGGTTCTCAAGTCCATATGCACAGTTGGTATCTGAAGGAAAAGACTTTTATGGCATTAGTCCATCTCATCTTTAGTGAATAGCTTGATTTTCTTAATATATATATCCATCTGGAATTTCACATTTGTTGTCACGTGGTTTAAATACCATGATTAAGTGATTGTTAAGAGGGGTCTACTCCAATTTTAGTGGGAACGATGGCCCACTTTAACTTTATGAGAAAACATGGTATTTGCTGAACAGGAATAAAATAGGTTAAAAAAATTCTCTCTCACAAATCCAGAAGATTATTTTAAACAGTATTTAGTAACACATTTGGAAAACCAGTCACTGGTCTATCATACATAGGGATATACTGAGAGTGATTTGTCTCATGTAAATATAAGAGAAAAGAAACTGAGTTAAATAACTCATTAGTTCTTTCAAATATAAAAAATCTGAATGATGTTAATGTGAGACACTGCACTGACAATCTAGGCACTGAATTACTACTGTGTTACTTTTACTCCAGTCCATGTTTTATCCTTGTTGTGAGGTTTTACTCTATTTTCTTCAACATTGTTCCAAATCATTGCCTAAAAAAGTGTTTTTATGGTTGACAGTGGCTTTTTATCTCCATGATTTGTTATGCATTTGACCTTTGTAAAAGATGTGTGCAGGTGCTGTGGGTGTTTACTTACCAGGAACTCAGAGTGAGATGCATACAACCAAGTTTAGATAATCCGAACGGTCATTAGGAGATAATGACTTTCAGTCAGTACTATCTGAGGCTGAATTCGAAGCAGCATCCTAAGGGTCAAAGGCTTTGCCTTGTATATTCTTTTCCTCTCTCCTTAGCAACTTACCAGACTTTTATCTTGTTATCAGCAGCTGTTTAAACAAAAATATGAAGCACACATTTATTTCCTTTGAAAAAATCAACAGGGGGTATTGTGAGATGGGATTTTCTCAAAGACAGGTTTGAAAAGGTAGCAAAATAATCTTGTGCAGTTTTGGGTTTGGTTTTGTTTTGTTTTTCAAATCAGCTTACATTTAATAGTGATGAAGATAATGATGAGTTCCTGAATATAGTGTTCTTGTATTTAATGAGCATGAAGGGTGTTAAATCAACCTTGGGAACAAGGTCCCTTCCATTTACTAATGAATAGAGGCAAACCAGAATTATCCAATACTGTTCAATTCGTGCAATTTGGTTTTTATGGAGCCAGGAAAAGACTGTGGACCTCTGAAGTCTTTCTGACAACACCAGTAAACAGTTATGATGCATTCTTTGGGGTTTGGTGCTTTTTTAGAGTTACTTTTGTGTAAGTGGAAAACAACTGAAATCATTTTCCTTTGTTGAAATTGGGGGGGTGGAGATTATTAGTGCCAAAACTAAATCATAAATTGTTTCTAATAGTTAGTCCTGTTCTATTTTTAACTTAGATATCAGAAGCTCAATGAACTAGTGAGCAAACTTATCAACAATATCTGATGAACATGTAAGTTGATTTTCTTGAAAGGATTAGTGATAATCTTGTTGCCTACAACGTGGTTCACAGTTTCTCTGTAATAGAAAAGGACTTTAAAGAAATATTGACATTTTAAATAAATATATTTTTTCCAGGGAGGAAAAAAAGAAAACACTCCAAAAAGTCAGACATGGCTATGCTGAGCTAGAGAGCAGATCCAGAAAAACTACTCATGAAGAAAAAGGCTTGATTTACAAAAGCTTATGATGTAAAACATGTGAATCAAATCACTGCAGACTAGAACTAAACCTAAGATTTTCTAACAATGAATTGAACAAGTTATTGTGCGTACTACAAAGTGTTGAAGTGCCTTTATTTCAACATTATAAGAAGCAGTAGTCTGAAAGTGGAATTTCCACATGTATTTTAATTACAAATAGAAGAGGTACAAAGCCCTAACACATAGGTGTCTCCTCACCTAAAACTCTCCCAGAAGTATAATCTCTTCTACTTTTCTTTCCTTACTTTCTGTGCACTATGTGTACACCCACAACTGGGTTCCAGCAGCAGCTTTTAAATCATAGAATAGTTTGAGTTGGAAGGGACCTTAAAGATCATCTAGCTCTAACCCCTCTGCCATTAGCAGAGACACCTCTCACCAGATTGCTCAGGGCACCATCCAGCCTGGTCTGGAACACCCCCAGGGATGAAGCATCCATAACCCATCCTGGGTAACCTGTTCCAGTGGCTCACCACCCTCAGAGTGAAGAATTTCCTTCTAATTTCCAATCTAAATCTACCCTCTTTCAGTTTGCACTCATTACCCCTTGTCCTATCACTACAGGCCTTTATAAAAAGTCTCTCTCCAGCCTTCCTGTAGGCCCCTTTCAGATACTGGAAGGCCGCAACAAGGTCTCCCCAGAGCCTTCTCTTCTCCGAGCTGAACAAGTCCAATTCTCTTGGCCCGTCCCTACAGGAGTCGTGTTCCAGATGACTGATCATCTTTCTAGCCCTCCTCTGGACTCTCTCCAACAGGTCCATGTCCTGTTGTGCTGGGGGCTCCAGAGCTGGATGCAATACTCCAGGTGAGGTCTCATGAGAGTGGAGTAGAGGGGAAAAATCAACTCCCTTGACCTGCTGGCTACACTTCTTTTGATGCAGTCCATTGCTGTCTCATGTTGTGCATGTAAACTCCAAGGCCGAATTACAATCTCTGTATGTATGTAGTTATAGAGGGAACAGAGTCTTAATCCTGTACACTGGCAACATACAAATGGCACATGCTTGCTTTTGAAAGCTCAGTGCAAGTCAGTCCTGCTTTTCTCTTCCTCAAAGCACTGCCATAATACCGTAAAAGTCAGCCTGAGTAGAAAAAAAACTTCCAGAGACTAAGTTTGAAGTTTCTGAAAGTAACATTCCTTTATTGGCGCCAGGAGAGCGGGGGATTGCTCCTCCAAAAAAACCCCACTCTCCCCGAGTACCATTCTCAGCCCCAATTTAAACCCTCAGAACCTTCCCATTCCCCAGTTAATTAACATGAAAGGTGGTATCTTTTGGAACTCATTAAAATATTAAAATGTCCCTTGCGCTTGCGTAGTGGTGGTCATTACTTCATCCTCCATCTTGTGATTCTTCGTCCTTGTACCTGGCACTTGTTTGTGAAAGATGTTCCACTGCTCACAGGGCTGACGTAAATAGGGCTGAGCTTGTTATGTCGGGTTCTTCCAAGATGACCTCATCCCCCTTATCCTGGAATGTCTTAACAATTAACAGTTCTCAAAATTTACAGTTCGAAGCAATTACTTTCCCAACTAAGTCAAAGCAACAGTTTCCCTTATCTACTACCCAATGCCAGCTGCAGCTGTGAGCCTGACAAGTGAACAAACTGCAAATCAGGCCTCGCTTATACTTGAGAGTTTAAATCCAACTTATATTGAGAATCAAAAGAAAAGTTATAGCCTAACTATATTTCTTTAAAAGGTCAGGTGAGCTATCAGCCATTATATGAATTGCCTTCCATTAGCTGTTTCTTTTTACTTACAAAAAATTAAAAATAATTTTAGCTGGTTAGCATCTGTCATTTTGCATGCAGTTTTGGATGCATGTAATTCTCAAAGCCACTCTGTCACTAGCCTCCAGGTATAACTCAGCAGAATAAGCATTCTTGAATATACCATGCTGGAGAATTTTTTGTGCCAGTCCTTTCTTACAAAGAACAATTCATTTGTCCAGGTTCAAAAACGGTAAACATCCTCTTCAAACTAATATCCAGAAGGTAATAGTTTTCCTTATGAGTCTATCAATTTTGGCTTCCTTTTAGCAAATGTGATTTGATGTGTTTCTAGGTCCCAGAATACAGGAGTGTCTCCATTTAAGGCTCA
>VYZX01011641.1:0-18517 GCA_013401335.1 Brachypteracias leptosomus
CCATAGAGACAGAAGGAAAATGGCTACTTTATACCAAGGAAGTCACTGGGGAACAGAAGCAATGTGTGATTTGGTTTTAAGAAAGTATGGGTGTATAGGAATTTATACAGTGGCCAAACAAATTTGTGAACAATGTGTGATTTGTAAGAAGATAAACAAAAAGGTTCTGAGGAAACAGCCCCCAGGAGGAATAAAACCAGGTCTCAGACCCTTTCAAAGTATTCAAGTAGACTTTACTGAATTGCCACTAGTGGGAAGGTTAAAATATCTTTTAGTTTTAGTGGATCATCTTACTGGATGGGTAGAAGCTTATCCCATAGCAACAGCTGCTTCAGCTGGAGAAGTCAAAGTGGTTTTAGAACAAATCATTCTGAGATATGGAATGGTAGAAAACATAGATTCTGATCAAGGTAGCCATTTTTCCTCCAAAGTACTCCAAGGAATTATGGAAAGCTTAGAGATATCCTGGGATTTCCATACTCCTTGGCACCCAGCTTCCTTAGGGAAAGTTGAGAGGATGAACCAGACAATTAAAAAGCAACTATCAAAGTTAGTCTTAGAAGCTAAGTTACTTTGGACTAAGTGTCTACCCATAGCTTTATTGAGAATTTGAACCTCTCCCAGAAAAGATACCGGCATGTTGCCTTATGAAATGTTATTTGGATTGTCTTATATGGGTAAAAGAGGCGACTTTCCCCTATTTGAAACCAAAGATGTTTTCCTCATGAACTATATACTGGGATTGTCTTCTTCTTTATGTTTTCTTAGGTATAAAGGGCTTTTGGCCCAAACACCACCTCTTGAGTTTGCAGTTCACACCATCCAGGACTGTGACTGAAGTAAAGGACCTAGCACAGGCATTTGAAATGGAAACAGGATATGGAGATGCAAATGCCTGGTTGAATGGATTAAATATATAGCACAAAGCCTGGATCAGTGCAATTGCTACCTACGTGCCTCAGGAAGACCTACTGCACAAGTGGGCCCCTTAGGATGGAGTAAAGACCCACAAAGAACGAAATGCATGGTCGCCTTATACCAAGAAAGGACCGCATGGGGAAATGAGACCTGTAGGTCTCTCTCTGCTATTTCCTGCTGTACAAAACAAAGACATCAGAGTACCTCCTGCTTTCTCTGCAGTAGCTGGTAACCATACAGCTTGTCCCTCACAACAGGGTGTGAATGCTACCAGGTAACTCTGAGAATTAGAAATGTGTACTGAGTCTTTGAATGTGACTGAGGACAAAACAGGAAATTATTCAGCTATGAGTATCCCCAGGGCAGATCTGTGGTGGTATTGTGGAGGAAAAGACCTAAGGTCTCTGCTCCCTCAAAATTGGAAAGGCGTGTATGCCCTTGTTCAATTAGCTATTATTCACACTGGCATTTGAGAAAGAATCACATAACTTAGGAAAAAGAATGAAAAGGGGTCTGGGAGTAGTATTTGATGAAAGAATTTATATTGATTCAATTGGGGTTCCTACAGGGGTCCCTGATGAATGCAAAGCAAGAAATCAGGTAACAGCAGGTTTTGAATCTTTTTTATTTTGGTGGGTGACAGTAAACAAAAATGTGGATTGGATAAATTATGTATACTATAATAAACAATGATTTATAAATTAATAAAGGGATGCAGTTAAAGGAATTGCAGAACAACTAGATGCCACTAGTAGAATGGCATGGGAAAACAGAATAGCTTTAGATATGATATTAGCAGAAAAAGGTTTGTGTAATGTTAGGTGGCAAATGTTGTACCTTTATCCCAAACAACACAGCACCAGATGGAACCATAAATAAGGCATTACAAGGTTTTACAACATTGGCAGAAGAGTTGGCTGAGAACTCAGGAACTGATAACTCTCTTACAGAATGGCTAGAATTGTGGTTTGGGGAATGGAAGGGAATGGTAGCCTTCATTTTCACATCTCTGATAGTAGTTGCAGGAATATTAATGGCTGTCGGATGCTGCATAATTCCATGTGTCAGGGGACTGGTACAATGAATAACAGAGACTGTATTGTCTAAACAAATACCTTTGGAACCACTACCCTATCAGGACAAAATGCTCCTTCTTGAAGAACAAGGAGAGAGTCAAGAAGAATTATCATCAGAAGAGGAGTGTGAAATGATGCTGTCTAAACTGGAAGCCTCGTATGAGATAACATCCTAAATATGCAACAAACAACAACCATAGAATAAAGAAAAAGGGGGGAATTGTGGAAAATATTAATGTTGTTTTTGCAGTATAGAACTGACATGGAAAATAAGTGATACTCGGCTTTGTAATCAATGATAAGTATGTAGTCGCTGGGTAGAGTTGAAATTTACCAGAGGTGAATAAACAAATAAAGGGGATTGGGAGGAAACAATAGTGATGTGAGACTAAACTTTACATATGTTGATTAGGTGATTCAGCTAGACTGTAAACCTTGGAGTACCTAATCCGTAGGGAAACAAGGGAGGGACTTTGTGGATGGAATAGGGAATAAAAAGCTGAATTCTGCATTCAGCAGGTATGCCTACTAGCTAGGACACCTGCTCTTGCAAGAATGCTGAATAAAGTGCTTCACTGCAGAGTCTGATCTGAGTCTTTCATGGGAGACTTTCATGGTTTTGTATTTCCCAGAATGCGGAAGTCAAAACAGCAAGCAAGCTGAAAATGACCTCCTCAAGTGTTTGTGTACAGGCACAGCACTGGCAAAGCATATACAATATACACAGTTCACAAAAAATAATCATAAAGTATTCTTGGTGCTGAAGTCATCACAGCTGTACTGCCATTGCATGAAAAGGTATTTCCTTATATTATTTCCTATGATTGAACCTAATGAACTTCCCAGATGTTTCGCACTCAGATATGTATTACATTTCTATTTGCAGGCTGAAACCACTTTGTGAAACACGGCCATGCAGACAGAACATTTTTGCAATTCTTCCACCGAGGGAGAGATGGCACTGCCACCTCGACCCATCCCCTCCAGCTCTACTCTTCTCAGGCTACAGCAGCTAAACATGCTCCCAGGCTTCACTGTCTTAGGAAGCAAAATGGCCTAGGCCCCAGCGTCTTGCGGCGATTTGCAGGGCGTGATGTCCCCATCCGAGTTCAGCAACAGCAGAGCTGTGAGGAGTGCCGCGGGAGGCGTGCGGGCTTTACCCTCCGTATTTTTTTATTGCTTTTTTTTTAGGTTGCTAACCACCCCTTACAGAAAAGCGCCTTGAAGAGGCGCGAGTATTGTTCTGGATTTTAGCATTTTGGTACGTGACGTTAAAACCCAAGGGTGCCGGGAAGCTGTCCGAGGAGGCGGGGCAGCCCGCCACCGCCATCACGGGAAGTCCTCCACCTCTCCACCTTCCCGCAGCTCTGCGACAGCCCCTCAGGCACGGGCGCGCGCTCGAGCCGGCGCCCGCCCGGCAGCGCGCGGAGCAGGGAGCCGCTGGAGTTTCTCATTGGTGGCGCAGCGCGAGGGGTGTGAGGCCGCGCGGTCTCCTCACCCGGCGGCTGCCAGACGTCGCTGTCCGCGTGGGTGGAGCTGCGTGGTGGGGGTGGCTGGAGCCGTTCCTGCCTCACAGCTTCGCTCGTCTCGGTCCACAAAGCTGCCTTCTCTAGGCTTCCTTTTCGGGCGGCGCCTCCTTAGGCGGCTGGTTACAGCAGCTAGCGGGGGTCTCCGGTTTTGGTTTGGAAAGAGCTGGTGGGTTTTTCAGGTTTTTCTTGCCGGTGTCAGCCAGGTCAAATATAGATGTGCTTTATTTCTTCCATTTCCTCACCACTTTTAGTTTGGTTCTTTTTTTGGTCAGACCGTTTCGATGAGCAAACTTGTGTTTGTATCGTGTTTTAAATGGGCTGTTTTGATCTATTCCATGATGCTCACTCTGGCATGCTAATTTTTCTGGTAATGTGCCCCCGACTGTTATAATAAATACACATTTTCTCCTTTTTTTTTTTTAATGTTAGTTTCTCTACTACAAGCAGTTCAGAGGCTATAGAAACATGCATGTGTAGCTTTGCCAGCGTGGTACATGCAGTGGAGACCATGGCATCCTGTGACCTGAGTTTAATGGCAGTCTTTGAGAATGAGCATACTTTTTTTCTTCCTTCCTCCACCCCCTTCTGTATTATGACAGATACTTCTGAGGATTTTTACTAATTTTTCCTGTTTGTATTGTCATGTTAAACTGCACAATTGTGGTTGAGAAAACATTTGCATTCCAGGGGACTTGTCAGTTCATACTGGATATGTGACAGATGTGCTGTTGTTTTTTGTAATGACTAGTTTAAAAAAAACAACTAAACTTGCCTTTATTTAAGTACTGCACTATGAATGATGACTGTGTTACAAACATGTAGAAACAGAGTTGGTTGTTAACTTTATTTATTCGGTAATATCTGATGGTATTCTTTGGGGGCCTGTGCTCTTTGTGTGCTGGATACCTACAAACAGAAATTTCTTAAATGTATTTATGAATTCTTTGCTGCATTCTCTTTTATGCAATGTTGCATAGGTAATGCAAACTTCACAGCATGATTCAGCATCCCTTTGTAGTGCCTTTTGTTCTCTAATTTTAGAGGGTAGCAAGTTTGTAAATGGCTACAGTCTACCGTACCACATTTTCAGATGATGCTTAATTCTGAATTTGCCTAAATGGAAGGCCTGCTCTTATAGTCATCTGAGAACTTGGTGCAGTTCTTCATAAAGTTCCTCTGTAAATATAGCCATGTCAAATTGTCATCATTGCGTAATATACTTTCAGCTTCAAGCTTTTTAAATTCTTTTTTTGCATTCAAAATCTCTAAGGAAAGGAAAAAGAACATTTAAGTGTTACTGACCCTCAAACTTCAATGAGACTTAATGGAAAAGACTCTCAGGGAGGTGAAACTGAAGGCTACAGAGAAGATGTCAATGATAACTTGAGGGCTACTACAGCAGAGCGAGTTGCTTTCTGAAGCCGTTTAAGGAAATATAATGTCTGGGAGAGCATGTGTCTGATATAATGTTCTATCAATTTGTTCTCAGAATCCATTTGCATGATGTTGCATTTCTGTGTCATACTGCCTCATCAGGGGAGTACAGAGTTGTTTTTTGGGGGGCATTGTGAGTTCAGGACAGCCATAAAGCATTTAATTTCGCCTTCACTTTCAGGTACTTTTTTATACTCTTTGTCTATATGCCTTCCACAAGCAAATCACATTCCTGATTATGTAGAAGATTAATTATATAATTCCTGATTTTAAATTTTTTAGGTATGGTTCTTCCTTTGGCAAATTAGGTTTTTTCTTTCTTGCTTCTGTAGTCCAGATGCATTCTAATAAAGATAGGTATCCACTGCTATCTGTTTTATGTGGAAAAAACTGTTATAACAAACTTTGTAAATGAATCGTTTCAACTGTTTTAGTCTTGAACTTTTGCAAAGCTATTAAGAATTCTCTCATGAAGGATTTCTGCTCAGAGTTAATAAGATTTATTGTTGTTTAATCTTCCCTCAAAAAGTCTTCTTATACCTTGGATGTTTATTCTAAACAATCTTTAAAGTAATTTGTTTTACTGAAATAACATGATGTCTTTTGAGATATTGGACACCAAAACCCACTAAAATGTATAAGTCTGGCAGTCCATGGCAATTTTTTTATTAAAAAGTATACTCTCTCTCTCTCTTAAACCTTCTTCCTTAAAGGTTTTCAAATTATTGGAGGGACTTCTAATGGTAACATCAGTATCATTTTGAAAATAATTCTTTCTGTTCTTATTTGTTGGAGGTAATTAAAATGATAGTTTAAGTGAAGAACAGACTAAAAACTTTATTTCCCCCTTCTTTAACTTTTCTCCATATGAAATGAGTTAGGTGGTTCTAATTGAAGCCAGAATACTCATATATATGCGAGTATATAGCTTTTCAAGCAGATATTCTTGTTCTTATTTCAAAATAAGTCCAATGAGAGTAATAAAAAAACTGAAGGAAGCAGCCACCAGTATCTTATTCCCATTTAACAAAATTTTTGTAATTTTCAAAGGCTTAGTTTATATTCTCATTTTTAAACTATTAAAGTCAGTAGCTGAATTTTGTGCATATGCCTCTGAAAGTGAAGGCTTGGCATTGCATAAACCTCCAGATTTAGAGTTATGGTCTGGCATTTTGATCAATCTGAAGCTGTGATTTTCTTATGAAATTTTCAGACATGAACTCTATTCAGTCTCAGCACTTGTCTTTTGCAGTAGTCATTGTAGATTCACTTTAGCCTGTGATCAGGTTTTCCCAGACTGGCTTTAGTGGTTCATTTTCAAAACAAACGTGTTTTTTCAGAGTAACTGTCAGTTATACATAAGGAAAGCAATGGTCTGCAGTTGTTTTGCCTTCAACTAGCTTTTCCAAGGCTCTCACAGGGCAAGTTGGTAGGTGATGGGACACTTTTAAGATCTAATCCATATGCTGAAGGGAGACTATGCTAAATAGATATTTTTGACAGTGACTGACTGGTGATGGAAGGCAGGTGCATCTTGAATGCAAATAAGTTATCTTCTGACAAAAAAAGAAGACTTATTTGGGGGGATTTAGTTAAGCTATGTCATTTAGGAGGGAATTCAGGTGTCAGAGATGGAAGGGATTTCCTATTCAGAATTTAAGGGGACTGGTCAAGTTTTACTGAAAGGCAGGTATTCACGAAACTATTTTCTGTAAAACATTTCTGTTTGTGTGCTGTGGCTTTTTAAATCAAATTGTTTTCTTGTTTTAGGGGCAGTACAGCAGTTAATTTAGACAGCCCTAATAATACTGTTTTGTTATGCCTATGTAATACTGCCTGTTGATATGCTATAGCATTGCTATTATTCTGAGATGCATTTGGTTTTGATCCTGTTGCTATTATCCTTGAATTTTCATGTTTCTAGCCTGCTTACCAGTTTCCTTAGAATGGTTTTGAGAGTCTCCAGATTTTGAATTAGGCCTTTTTATCCTGCTCAGTAGCAATCCAAACACAAAGAGGAGATGCTGACAGCAAGGCACCACAAATATAATTTAGTAGGTAATATAGTCAGAAGTAAGATATTAATCTGAGAAAACTGAAAGAAGCATCCTGAAAACGTGGCCGGGGTATTCTGAAGTTTTGCTGCTTCATAGATGGGATAGAAATTTAATCAGGTACACTGATTCTTTACAATCTAGGATTGGATACCATTGGCTTAAAGGGTTACACTGTGAAACCACGACTTGTGTAACATAGTGTCTGTTCTCTCCTTTGTTACTGGTCCTGGTCTTCCTGTGCCTATGTTTTGCTTTTACTTTAAAAAACATTGCTTCCTTGAGGAGTACTTTGGCTTTTACATCAAAGAGCAGAAAAAGAACCAGAGAACCATGTAAAAGTAAAATCCACCAAGATTCTTGCACTTCTGCTATTTGAGTAGGTCTGTAAACACTGATCTCTTTTTGGTTGTTATTCGTTTCAGGATAAAGTAACCTGGATCAAACTATTCTTTCAATGACATGTATTTGCCTTTTGTCTGTATTGGAAAATAAATGTGAATAGTAAGCATCATAAGTAGTTACTTGTCTTTACTTACATTGCATACAAAATTTTGCAGAACAAAATACAGCCTTCTGTAGTGTCTGTAACACTTGGACGCTTTGGTCTTGAGGCTGATGTCTCTGAAATTGGGTGGTTATGAGTACAGAGTTGGATACTCATCTTCAATTACTTCACTCATGGCAGATCAAGGACGAGTTGGTCAGAGCTTCCCTTAGAGTCTGTCAAATAATGCAGATATGTCATAGGGCTGAATGCAGTGACTCCCATGTCATCCATATATGTTGAAATGTAACAGCACTACGCCTTCACCCACCACAGACTATCTTGTGAGGCATTCTGCCACTCCTGCGAGAATGCTGATTCATATGCAGGTGGCTGTAAATCCCTTTGGCAAAAATGAATTTAAGCAGAGTTGAAGAATCGGCTCCTTGTTGATGATGCTTTTATTAAGTTTATCTTAACAGTTAATTCAGATAAATTAATAGCATCAAACATTAAGAATAAACCAAGAAAAAAATGTTTGTTCATCCATGAAACAATGAATTTTAATTCAAAGTTCTCAGTAGATCTGGTCTATTGGCTCTACTCCTTGTTCCCCTTACAAGGCTTTTGTAGTCAAAAAAAGGAAATGGCAATGTGCCATATACCACATATTAAAATTGCACTGTGATAAAAGCAAAGGAAAAAACACTTTTCAGTGCTTTCACTTATCGTTCAGTGACAGCTGGCAGTGTAGGATTGGAAAGGCTATTGGTTAGTCTTTTATATTGGGTCTTGGTTGCTGAATAATAAATAATGGGTCTGTCTTCCCTGGCACCTTTTGTCCTAGGATCTTGAACTGTTTCAACTCTGCCTTTGGATGGGAAGGGTTCAATTAAATAAGCCCATTGCAGGTGTTGTGAAGCAGGCTTGTATTATTCTGTTTCTTTACATGGCTGTGCTGATAACATAGGTGTTAATACCAGAAAATCTGTGGAATGCTGCTTGTAGTTTGTAACCCATTCTGTTGATCATAATTGAAATCAAAAGAGAAGATAAAGCCTCACTTGCTCTAGAAATGCAGATCCCAGCCTATGCGAAGGGAGGGATTTTTAAAAATAGCTCAAATTCTTTAAAACAGATGCCCTGATGTTTCCATCACATTCAAGATCTGCCAATGCATCATCTTTCTGTCTTAATTTTTCATTCTATTGTAGCTGCAGGCTGTGATTGTAATTGGATTCCATTGTGCTTGCGCAAACATCAGTAAGTGCTATTTTTTCTGTGAATGCTCAATCTAAGAAGACCATTAATTTGGGTCAGGAAGAGAGAAGTAATTTTAAAACATATCCTTCTGCATTTATTTGTTCTAACTATTTTGCTATATTTTAGTGTAGTTACTGAGTTTTGTTAACTCTCTCCCAACCTCTGCTTTTGTCTGATTAATTTCCATAGCTGTTGTTCCTCTTGTGTTTCTTCTCCTTTCATAGAAAGACAGCAGGTTTAAAATACTCTGCTGCATCTTTTAAGATACAGTAGCAGTGAAGAACAATTTTATTTTATAAAGCACAGATTTACTTACTCTTAACAAATGGTCTGCCTAAGAGCTTGAAGTGTTACTGCTGAATTCATTGGGAGAATTTTCATTACTTTTGATGTGTTCCAGAGAAGACCCTAAATGCCTGGTACAGAGAGCAGTGGGATACGAAGGTGTGCATGTGCTCAAAAATATTGCACAGCAAGAAGAGGAGATATGTCGGAGTACAAAGGTTATGACACTAGTAGTTTGAAGTCCTCTAATCTATCTAGGTGACTTTAGAATGGTAACGCAGATTAATACCAGCTTGCTTCTGACATTTACAGTTACCACTGAAGCACATGCATGTTTCCATTTTGCAATCATATCATATATATTGATTTAGGTATCAAAAACTGTAGATGACAGTAGGTCTAAGAGCTGTAACAGTGGTTTTCCTGATCTGCATAAGTGATAGGATTTTCCTGGCATGCCACCAGGGAAGATTTTGCTTGTTGAAAGGCAATATGGAAAAAACTACCTGACAAAGAGCACATGCATCTCTTTGTCCATTTTTCTGTAAGCATAGACAAAAATGGAATAAACCTGATTTTAAGTGGCCACTGGGTTGCCAGGCTGTGTGCTTAAAGTTCCAAGACATGCTGTATTAGTATTTTCTGGCTTTTCTCTTTCATTATGCAGTAAGTTTGTATATGTATGTGTATATATATACTTACTTGTATAATATGTGTGTGTATATATAGATTTATGAAAACAGAGCAGAGAAGTTTGAGAGTTTGTGGTGAAACTGCACTATATTCCATGCTGCACTGGAATTAAAGAAGGTGGTCAGTGATACAGGCCAGCTCAGACCCAAGGGAGAACTCCTTTTAATTCTGAACATGGTGGTGTGTATAACATGCTATGTAGGAACAAAAGCATTAAGGAGTGAGATCTTTCTGTGCTGCCAGGTGATTGTAGGCATCCAGCCCAAAGCTGATGTGTAGTCATAATCATTCTGGAATGCTCGGGGAATAATGGAAACCTGAAGTAGTGTCTTCCTCTCTTCCTATAACTGGAAGCCAGTTTATACTATATTCAACTGTAAAGAAACTTCTTTTTGAACTGTAGGGATCAGAAAAGTTCTAAAACATGTGTATAATAAAATCATCAGAATATAAATATGCCTTAGTAATGACAGTTGTTTCTTTGAAGATCTACTTGGGGATATCAATAATTTGGAAGCTGGAATAGGAGACTTGTGCAAAGTGGGGAAACTTCCCCATAAAGAGTAGCTAAAATAGATTTTGTAATAAATAATAGTGTTGCCTTTGTGTTTACCCATCAGGAAAACAGAAAAATTAAATTCTAAACATAATTAAGTAATAATAAATAAAAATTAAATTCTAAACATGTGGAAATTGGTCATAAAACTTCTACGATCAAATAAAAATAGTGGGGGTTTTGCTAGCTTTTGTATATTATTAGTGTTTATGTGAAAAGTGTTGATTTCCTTAAGGGTAGAAAGGCTCTATGGTGGGATCTGAACAGGCTGGATTGATGGGCCATGGCCAATGGTATGACAGCTAATTGACAGGTTCTGCACTTGGGTCACAACAACCCCATGAACTGCTGCAGACTTGGGGAAGGGTAGCTGGAAAGTTGCCCAGTGGAAAAGGACCTGGGGGTGTTGGTCAGCAGCTGGTGGAACATGAGCCAGCAGAGTGCCTAGGTGGCCAAGAAGGCCAACAGCATCCTGGCCTGTATCAGAAACAGTGTGACCAGCAGGACTAGGGAAGTGATTATTTGCTGGTTCTGCTGTCAAAGGGTTTAGGTATTGTTCTTTTACATATAGAAGCACTTGAATCATCTTAGCCTTTCTAAGATGAACTGCTGTGCTGCTAGCTCTCTTCTTCCTCAGGCCAACACTGAACTCAGCAACATCCCCTCAGCGTAACTTCATCTTTTCATCTTTCATCTGTTTGCTCTTCTCCGTTTCAAATCAGCCAAGGGGGAACACACCACTGAGAGAGAACTCAGCAAGCTGCCCCCAACATTTCATTTAAAGGTCTTACTTCCATAATAGTAAACAAAAAATCAAGCCAAATTTGCAAGAATAATTAAGTTTAAAAGGTTTGCTTCTTTCAGAAATAATGAAGTTGTTCAATGTAGGAAGCAAGCAAAAAGCAGAGGAGAGAAAAAAGTGAAAACACTACTGAAGGGCAACTATAGGACAAAGGCCTGTTGGTGATTTCTTTAATTTTTTTTTACTGCAGACAGAAATAGCATAAGATTTTATCTTCTAGGGCAGGAAGTAAACTTGGTAATATCTGCTAGCTGGTATAAAAACATAATAAAACTAGAAAAATGGGATCTGGTCAGTCTTCAGCAATTAGAAACAATCAGATGACTGGTACCCAGTCTGCAAATAGCTTATACCTGTCTGAATAGGCTGCAGGAGGGTGACATCCAGGGGATAACATATGTGTAGATGAGCCAGAATAAGCCAGTTTTCACCAATGGGTAGTAGCAGTAAGCTTTTGGATCGGATCAGTCTTCACCTGTGGAAAGCTGTATATAAACACTAGTGATGATCTTGGGGAAGCAAGAAGCAGCCTATTTTGATTGAAACTTCCTCTTGTTAAAGAGCTTCTCAACCTTACTTAATCTACCTTGAAGACTAAAAATCATCAAGCAACTGAGAGCCACCCTTATTATAGCACCAGACTCATGGTATCTTATATCTAATATTTGACAAATAGGTTTGATAAATGATTCATCTTCAACTGTTAGTTAAGCATTAAGAAAACAGATTGAAATGTTGATGCTTGTCTGTCTCTTATCCCTCATCAGGATGATTTCTGATTCACTGTTAAGTGACAGGGGCAAGAGCTGTTTGTTTGTTTTTTTTAATACATAAAGCTGTAAAGTCTTATAGTTTTTTTTGTCTTGGCACCTGCAATTCTATGTCCTGCTGTACATATCTGACGAGATAATCACCTACATCTCTGTTAAGTGTAGGGATTGAGAAATAGGGTAGAGCTGTAACTAACTATTGTGAAGTTGAAAACATCCGTATTCATGAATGCAGCTGTGATTACTTTGTTAAGAAAAGGCCACCAGAGAAAGAAAGATGTGAAGGGTAGTGCTTGCCATCTTAGTGGCTTTGCAGTTTCAGCACAGGCCTTGGTTATTTTTGGTATTCTGAAAATTGCTTCTGCTTGCTTGAACAGCTGTAGGAACAAACCAAGAATCCTCTATTCCCCCTTCTGAGAAACTGCACAAATAAGTTATTTCTCTTTTGCTTTCTGTTTCTGACTTTGATTTTGCATTCACTTCTGCACATCCCTCTTTTTTCCTCAGAACTGGAATGGTGCTTCAGTGTATAGGTCAAGACTCATAGGGATTGATTGGGGCACTTGGTGCTTTGTTTTGGGAGGAAAAGCACTGTGCTTGAAAGGAGGCTATATCAATATTTAACCTAGAATCTGTGATCAAAAGATCTTTTTTCTTCACACAAGATGTTTCATGGGCACCTTCCAAGTCATAGCTGTATGTTGTAATCATTCCTTATCTGTTTGTGATAGCAGTGAAAGATAAATTGCAGTGTGTAATAAGTTGCAGCTTCACTTGGAGAGGACAACAGGCAGCTGGCTAGTGTAGAGCTGATGTCCAGGGACATTAGGGGCCCGATTCAGTTGCATAAACAAATATAATTGTGATATGAAACACCACAGATAATCTTGTCTGTTATCTAGCTGCTGATTCAAGAGGCGTGTGGTTCTCCTGAATGTCCAGTGACATAATTTCCAAGTCTGTGTCAATTATCTTGGACTTCATAGGGTATCTGAAATAGCACTAGGTGCTTATGATGAGATGACCAAATTGTGCCTCATAAGATGCTTGCAAGAGGTACAGCTCACTCAAGAGTGTTGTTTGGGGAAAAACATATGATTTCCAGCCTGTGTTTCTTTTGCCTGAGACCAGAGCAAGTAAGACAAATCACTGAGTGGAAAATATAGAAGATAGACCTGCCAGGTAGGTGTCAATAAGTAGTGCTCTCTGGTTTTTGTCCCAGATTTCAACAGAATTTCAAGCAGAGTAAACACAGGGTATTGTGGAAATTTGCAATGACCCTCAATGAAAATCACTGCAGAGAAATAAATCCCCACAGTATTTTAATTTTTAGGACTAAAATATAGAGATTCAGTGCTTTTTTTCCTCTCTTAAATGGTGAGTTGATAAACTGTGATTTAGAGCCTCTCTTTCTCTCTGGAAGGCATATCATAGAATTTTCTGCAGGTCCTGACTCTGGTTTCCGTTCTTCTTTCCATCAGTCAGTTATCTATTTTAGTAGTTATTAATTCTTATCCTTTGAAATTTATTTTGACTTAATAAGCAGGAATAACACTTTTTTTTTTCCTGAAGTACCTTTTTTTTTTATTTCCCCTGATGAAAACACAGTATGATGCTACAGTCCCTCTTGAATGAAGTAATTAGACTAATCCTTGAAATTAGCTTCTGCAAAGTATTCTCAGCCAACAGAAGTGGTTCCCTAAGTTTTTATTTTCATTCAGACAGGTTATGGTCTTGACTTCCCTACCAGCAGAAATTATGCAATATTCAATTGATTCCTGCCATCTGCTTTTAGCATAACTTGCAGAACATGTTTTTCTTCTTTAATTCTCTGCCCAGATTCATATTCCAATTGCTGTCTGTAGATTTGTCGTAATTTACTAGATTACATGAGTGTCTAGATCAGATACTTTTTTTCCAGTACAGGTACTCACAGACACTGATCACACCATCTCTCAATTTATTTGTTCAGGGAGGTAAACAGATTGGGATCCTTATGTTTCTCTAGCTTAGGCAGGATTTTCATGAGTGTGTTGGATGGGTTTTTTCCCTTTTTTTTTTTTTTTTTTCTCCCCTCTTCTTTCTGTTTCTATGACACCCTTTGAAATATGTCAGGGTGAAATGAAAGAGAAGTATGCTGAAGCAGTAAAGAGGGGGAAGGGCTGGACGCACAAATAGCATCTAAATTAGTGGCCTTGAGAATGTGATCTCTGTTGTCTCTGACCTATTACTTCAATTCTGAAATTAAATTATGTTGTCTTGGAGTTACACTTTTGTCACATAACTGTTCTACACCTTTGGGGGATTTATGGACCTGTCAAGCTCAGCAGGTATCACATCATCCTCATACAGCTGTTGTTTCTTTCCAGAAACAATATTAAAATATGGTGCTTAAAAATGTTGCTCTTCTAGATATGCATAATGCTATATGATAGAAGCATCTGAATACATCATGGAAGTAACAAGGACAAAGGCCTTTTTCTGTTTATTTTAGACTATATCTGCTGCTTGTCTTGACAAACTCTATTTGAACGTGACATTAAATTACAATTGTGTCATTTTGCCTTGCAGTGCTTACTAATAGAGTATTTGGAGTTGTGGGAGAAAGAGGAAACATGGTTTTTCAGGTGGTTCTTACCTTCCCCTGTCCCCATACCAGTCAGTATGACATGAAGTGAGAGATACAGCCTGAGCTACTCCTGCTAAGATGAAGCAGCCAAAGCTCCTTTTGGTAGCAATGTCTCAGACGTGAAGGTTCCAAACTGATGCTGGTACAGCGTCACATGTAATATGTACTCTCCTGCCCTTGCCCAGCATTTTGAGGGCATTGCAACCACTCCTTAGACATCAAGTGTGGGAAGCAGATACAGTGAAGAGAATTTTTACATATTTTGAGAACCTACATCCCATATATAGTGCACTGGGTAGTTGACATACCTATCTCACTACATTTTGCTGTGAGTGACTTTTCCACAAATCAAATGATAATTTAGCTTTTCTACTTCATTTTAACTTTCAGCTAATGCTAGAGTCCTCAGTGCTGATTTCTGTCTTTATAAACTGCAGTCTTTATAACTTCCTAGTTTAAGCAAAACCTTTCTGACATATTTCTTGGGTCAAATCTGAGATAAAACAAAACAATCAAAAATGCTTTTTCATTATGTGATCATTTTGCTCCCAAAGCAGAAGAAGCACAGCTTTGAAATCATGTGTTTGGAAGAAATATCTGGAGGAACCCAATGCATGGAGATAGTCAATTTCATTAAAAGAAATGGATCATGTACTGCTGGTTCTGACATTTTATAATCCCAGTATTAGTTGGAACTGCTTGGCTTCCTCATGGAAGCAGGGATTTGCTCATGTGCAAGTAATGTGGAATCAGGACTTGGTAAGTGCATCACCTGCTGAGCTTGAGAAAAAGCTGTTATCCAAAACCTAAAGTTAAGAAAAGAAACAACTCCCAAGCAAGTAATATACCAACAAAGACTTTCTAAGAAAAGCTCTTGAAGTAACCCAGGAACCAGAGTTTTCATTGCTGGAAGAGGCTTAGTTACCTGACAACATTGTGCTGAAATCCATGTAGCTCACCAAATCTAGATGTTCATTCTTTTCCAATTTCATTAAGTCTGTGCAACTTTGAATACAGTAGTGTTTAGCCAAGAGAATTATTTGGCCCAACTCTTCCAAATCCAACCTTAGGAAACATGTTATTGCCATGATAACATGATCAAAGCTTTAACAGTTAAGCTCAAGACAGGAAACTATATTCCTTCAAAATGTATATTTAGAGCACAACTTATTGAAATCATCAATATTAATACAGCAGATAATATTTTCAAACAGGCTGGATACTATCTGTCACAGTCTGATTTAATTTTATGGTTGTAGCAAAGTGAACTGACAGTGTAGAAATTTTCACAGAAGTCAGCTGGAAGTATGTCATGATTCTCAGGTAAAACTCTGAAATGTAAGTGGGTGGTTGTGTGTTCATGTTCTGTAAATGGGGAAAGTACTTACTTGGGGGAGGGGTTGACTTCTGTTTGCTTGCATCCTGAAACAAGTTTAAATTATGTTTAGTGCTCTGTTGTACTGGAATAATTTATAATTGAATCCTTGATAAATGCCTTATGTACCTCTGCAGGAAAAATTGAACATGAAATCCTTCTCTGGAAGAATTATTGAATACAGGAAATGGCAGATTTTAAAATTAAATAAGACGTGAGCAGTTTTTGGTTTTACCTTCAGATGGTGATTTAAAATTGCAATTGTTTTCCACAGTAAGCATTCAGTTTATGGCACCTTTAGCATTTTATGTAATGTTTTGTGTCATCAGGATAATAAAACACTTGTTATAAATTTATTCAAAATGATATTAGTACATTTTGGGGTATATTAATTTTCTACAGTTTTAGAGGACGTACAGTTCTTGACAGTAGACAAACCAATGAGAGTGAGGTTTCAAAAATGGCAGTAGTATTGTGTAATGAATATGTTTTCTTGATATGTGTGTCATCCAAAAAGTACTAGAATATTTTTCACAAAAGATGCAGTTATTGAAGTTTCAAATGAAATAGTTTCATGTGTAGTAAGAAAATCTTGATTCTCCAACACTTGTATGCTTTAAGTTATTCATTAACTTCCTTCCCTGTTTTGAAGTTAAGTACTTAGCAGTCATTTTTTACATCTAATTCACTGCCTAATGAGGTATATGTGCATCCTTCTGTTTGATATTTATAGGCTTTAGATCAGGATTTTTTTTTTTCTAATTATGATGAGTGTAAAGACTTGAATCCTTCTAATTTGTGTATTCATATGCATGCATGCATGTACATATTTCTCCTGTGTTAGTGCATGCCTTGTCGCCGCTTAATTTAAATCTGCAAAGATTTGTTTTATCCTGTATAAAATCTTGATTTAGAAATCTATGGGTAATGAATAGCACTCCTCACTTGAAGAAACATTTTTTCAGAAACTACTCCTTTCCTCTCCCACATATAAAGCAGATTTTCAATTTCTAATAATACATTTCCATAAAATGCCATAGTAGTTGCCTGATTTTGCAGTTGTTTGTATGATATACAAGCAGATAATTGGCATAATTCCTTAACTCAGTTACTGCTAATCAGTCTCTGTTTTACGAATTCTACTGATGCATCCATTATGCTGATTCACTCTTTCACTTAAAACTTTCCTTCTGGAAAAAATTAATCCAGTCAATTTGTCCAACAGCTATGCCTGCCCTGTGACATTCTTTCCTGTTCTCAGTTATCACACTTCATCTCCCAGTTACACTTTATAATTGCAGCAGCTCTGTATTGGTCAGGCCACATGAAATTACTTTTCACTTTATACTTTCAATGGCACAATGGTGAAGAGATAGTAGAAGGAAGGGGAGTGAAAGAGGGACGATAGGAGTATGTGCAGCTTCCTTAACTTTTCCAAGAGGCTCTCTTGGCCATTAGTGTAATAATCATGTAGAAAATGTAATGGCTTTAGAGGCCTTTTGAGGGAGAAAAGTAAATGTTTATCAGGAGTTTAGCAATACTCATCACATTTTGTCCAGTTGCTTTTGCTAGAGCCATCAAACTGTCTGCGTAGGTTCTCAGATGAGAGTAATCAACATCGTGAAAAAGGCTGCAATTTTGGCTTGAAACCCTTAAAATAAAAACGTTCGTTGGCCTTTCACCATGGAAGGCAGAGCTAGTTCTTCTGTAATTACTGGTCCTGTGGGAGGACCAGTTTTAGGAGTTTCATATAAAAACTTAATTGTGAGCACAGAGTCACAGCTGCTTTCCTTCATCTGTTAAAAGCAGGGCTTACAGAGTGCCTCATTTACCTATGTTTATTTTTAATCTTTTTTTTTCTTTATCTAAACATCATCAGCAAATGGAATTGGAAATACAGATGGACCAGAATCTCCATTTGACATTGTAATTTTTTGTTTTAAGAGTGATCTTCTTTTGTATAAATACAGGACTGAATGTGAGCAACTCCTGACGTAATTGTTCTCGGAACCTCAGTGCTCCCAGTCTGTCTCATGAAAATCGATGACAGAGTTACAGTCTACTGTACCCCTCCTGGGCTACAAATTGTATGTACTTTTTTTGGAATTTACATTTAATCATCTGATTACTATCCGCTACTGATCTTCTAGACAGGTGGAGAGGAAGCTGCATCCCGTAGCAGGAGGGGAATGAAGAAAGATTTTAAAGCGCTGGGACAGTTGGTGAAAGAGTCTGGGGCACAAATTATTTTCTCTTCTCTACTTCCATTTCCAAGTGAGGGCACGGTCTGGAATGGAAAGATTCAATCCATAAATGCCTGGCTACGAGACTGGTGCTACAGACAGGGCTTTGGGTTCTTTATGATGGTTGGTTGTACAGGTCATCATACCTGATCGACGTATGCGGGAAAGGTTTATCTCAGAAGGGCAAAAGGGTGCTGGGACAGGGATTAGCAGGGCTCATTCAGAGAGCTTTAAACTAGTCTTGAAGGGGGATGGGGTTGTAACTGGATGTGCACCAGTGGCTCAGTGCTCTAATGTTGACGAGGACCAGGAGTTCTCCCACTCCCATAGGGTGAAATCAGCCTGCTTGGCTCGCTCCCTCAAATGCCTGTACACCAATGCACGTAGCATGGGGAATAAACAG
>VYZX01011642.1:9356-22777 GCA_013401335.1 Brachypteracias leptosomus
CCACTCATTGTAATCATGCTCAGCGTTCTAAACACTATAAAAAGTTATCATCACCACAGCTCCTTGAATACTTATTTTGGATGCTAAAAGAAAAATCATGAAGCATAGCAAAGCAGCAATTTTTCATACAGCATTGATATCTTACAATGATAAGGGACAGTTTGACAAAACACAGCCATAGGATAAAATTGCATTTTTCTGGTCATGATTTGTTTGTTTGTTCTACAAGTTAGTATATCGGTGTTTAAAAGAATAATTTCTGTGAAAGATGGGATTGTCAGTGTATTTCTGGCAGTGCAAAGTAGCCCTTATAAAGCAAAGAAAAGCAGAACTTCAGGTTTAAATTTTTGGGTTTTTCTAAGTTCAAAATCACTGCTTGGAAAGTCTCCTGAGTGATTTGTTTAAAGCCTCTTTTGCCTCATTGGACTTAAGCTTAATTAAAAGTAAATATGTGAAATTGTAGAACGTATTAATTTATAGAAAATAATATTGACCATCTAATATACACCATTAAAACACTCAGGAGTATTTCAGTCAATATTTACCGTTTCCCTACAAATCTTACTGTTCAATTACTAGAACTTAATCACACAACTTGAGAGCTCAATCTCCATCAATTCTCAGCTGTCCGTGCTGTTACTAAATGTTTCAATGACATGAGGAAAAAAGTGAAAAGAAAAAACCCAAGACAAAACAAGAAAACCACTGGAGACCCCTTTGCAAGTATGCAGGCTGCTAGAAAAGCAGTGACAATGCACTGTAATAATGAACATTTAAACCAGTTACATATTCACCACAATAGATAAAGAAACAATGCACTTCAACGGGAAAGTTAAACTGCATTACAATTAGGATACTTCTGTGATCCAAAGAGATACTCTAAGTTACTAAATTATCATTTTTAGTAAAAACAGCTGCCAATACGTAGCTACTTCCATTTTTAAAACGTTTATTTTTCAAAATAAATACTAAACTGCTGGAATCAAAATAACATTAAACGACTGAAAATATAGTCTGTGTAACTTACATAATTTATAGCCCTCTTTATCATATCCATGCAGAAAGAGAGCACCACTTTCAAATAACCATTTTGGAAGGACAGATTCTGTCAAGTCTGCAAAGCCAAATGAAAAAGTATTTCAGTAATCACTAATAATCACATTGTAACTTAACAGAAGCCACTAAAAATGCAGAAGTCTAGCAACAAATAACAAAAATGTCTTTATAAACCACTTTCCAAGGCCTTTACTAAACTAATGCAAACATTGAGGTCATTTGAAATCTTTACTGTCTTCTCCTCTCATGCTATAAAGTACAATCTATTTAAGAAATAAGAATAAAAAAATTGATGTAAGAAAAAAATGCTGCAAATGTTTGGTTTTGCTCTTATCTGTAGCCCCTCTTGCTCTATTCTTTAATTCAGATTGTGAGGTCCTGTAGATAGAGCTCACCTTCAAAACATTCTCACAACACAAAAACCATCTCTTTACCTAAGGTGTCAGACCAGTGCTAGTATGATGAACAACAGAGCTATGTTGTTTGTTGCTTGTTTTTAAGGACTCCATTCTAGCAAACACACAACAGCAAAGCAAGAGATAGCTACACACCTACCTTCCTTTCTTCTTAAACAACCTCTCAATAGGCATGTGGAACCACAGCACCGGTCAACATCAAAGCATATTTTTTATTCTCTGTGGTACTTACAAAACCTTTAAAAGGTGCTTAATGAAACTACATGAAGAAGTCAGTTGTAGTTCAATAGGAAAGCAACATTTACCATCAAAATCATTATATAGCATAGCTTACCATTAACTGTATATTCTTTCCTCCACCGAAAGCTTTCATCAATCATCTTTAACGTATCATCCAGAACATCATGACGCCAAATAAGATAATTTTCAACCCATTTATCATCTTGCTGAAGTCTTTCCACATCTCTAGAATCATATTTATCTGATTTATCTAGAAGATAAATCAATTGTAAGAATACAGCATTTACTATGAAAACATGAAGAGATCTATCAAGTTTCAATAAAAGCATCTAAGAGGTACACAGGATTTCTTTAGTCTCCAACCTAAGCAGACAAAGCATAGCATGAGGAATTGATTAAAAACATCCACTGCAATAGCTAGGAATACTGTAAGATTACTCTCACTAGGAAAATGTTTTCTTTGGTTCTTATTCAAAGAAAAAACACCAGAAAACAAGGTTTGTGTAGGGCAGGTGTAATTTTTCTAAAAATTCTGTAATTAACATAAATTAGTATAGGGTCTAAGAATCTGTGTACTGATGAATGCATATAATAAGCATCACTAGTGCAAGCCTGCATTCTCAAACTTAAGAAGCATCAGCACATCAGAGAACAGACGTTAATATCAGTATTTTTGACCATGCACCATACATCACTGCATTAAACAATATTTTTTCTTTAATAAGATTACATATTCTACACTTGTTATAAATGGTTACCTTACTGAACACAGACTACATGAAACTCTAGAGCAGTACAAAGCCCTCAGGCCTCAAATTCCTCTGTATCAGGGTAGCAACAGGAAAGAGGTTAACATGCTTTAGGAAGTACTTCAGATGAAACAGGAACTGCTGCTGTTCCTTCCTTTTTTTTTTTTAATTGGCTTTTAAACAGGAAAATTTGTAAAATACAAATGCCTAAATGAACCTATTTTTATTGTAGATACACTTAAACAAAGTCTCAGTTTTTAGATCAATGCTCTTTGAGAAATCTGCATAATTGGAATGTAAATCAAGTAAGAGCCCATGACAGAAACATGCTTCTAAACACAGCAGACACTGATACATGTCTCATTGCTAACTACTAAAATAACCATAAGCTCTTAAACCATTTAACTTTTTTCATTCTAATCACAAATATATTTAAGACTGCCTTTTAATGAAATAGAAGTTAATTTTCACATACTAGAAAGACTATTCCTCTGTCAGCAGCAGTAAACTCAAAATAACTACTTTCAGGGCCATCATAATTGAAATACGCATCCCTAAACCATCCAGTCACAGTTCTAAATAGTTATTTTAATCAAGGCATCTTAACTTTGAGGAAGATGTTAAGAAAAACACACCATTAGATTCTGTTAGTATTTAGTTTTACTGACCTACATGCAAATATATGAGCTATTTTACTTGTTTATCAATTTATACAGTTTCCTGTCAAATTAGTCAATGTAACTGTAAGGATATACCCATTTTAAATGTGCCCATCCACTGAGAGTTATTATAGTTCCACTCCCTCAGAGCATCTTTCTACTTCCAACGGCTTCTCACATAATGTACTCAGTGCCTTGTTCATTAGGTTTCAAATTTCTCCCTCCCTTGATCCTATCCCACTACAGTATCTTGTTCCTCAGCCAAGCCTACGCTCAAACCCCACTTTCCTTAATCTTGGTCAGTTACTTGCTCCTCTGCCCAAAAGCCTCCAGTCCACTAAAATCTCTCTCACTCTTTCAGTTCCTTTTCTCATCATTTCCACACTTGCACCAGACAGCTCATTCCCTACATCCTGACTAAGTCTAGTAAACACTTGACAACAGACTGAAATGCTGTTTAACTTCTGTGGCTCTAGGTCAATCACAGATGGAACAAGTTGCACAGACTTTGGGTATTAAATTTTGTAAAGTCTCAACCACTCATTTGAAATTTGATTATTCCCCCAATGATTTATGATTTGAACAATTTTGCCTGAGAAACGCTAACAGTACTTAGCTGCAACTCAGAATCAAACACAATCATTGGAGAGGATTTCTGCAGGTCACCTCAGTCTTAACTCCTGCTCATAGCAAGGCTAACTTCCAAGTTCAAACAGGTCACTAAGACCCTTACTCACCTAAGTTTCGAAAACTCAAAAGGGTAGAAAGATTCCACAGCCTCTCTTCATTTAACATGCTTTCCAACCCAAATCCCCTTCAGAGATATTGTCCTGTACAGTAATTAGGCTAATACATCCACAGCCAATTAGAGAAGCACTGGTTTCTCTTAGCTATGATATACTAGCCATTCTATGTATGCTATGGATTACCCAATATGGTACATTAGCTGCTCATAACCACAGCCAACTAGGGCTTTGCAAGAGCAAAGACATACTTTAACATCAGTATTGCATGTCTCCAGTGCCTGAGCTACCTTATTTCAACTTGGTTTAATAATCTCTAACGCATCAGCTTTCAGTGACAGCCATTAATCAATTCATCAAGTACTTTTCTGAGATCAGTCCAATGTATATTCTATTTGTATAAGGGATTTGGGTAACATCTAATTAAAGAGGAAAAATCACATATCACCAGGTAAAAACTAAGAGGATAATGTTTCACACTGCTTTCCGAGGCTCTCTTTCCTCTCAGTATCTGTTTGAGAGCAGAAATGTCAGAATGACAGAACAGTGCATCTTGTTTCGAACTGTAATTCAAAAACATCCACATATTATTAATGCGGAACATGCCTCAAAACACGTGTTTGTTGGCCAGTAGCAAATTTTCACAAGCTCTGAACTTAGATAATAGTAAAAAAAAAAAAACACCTCAGAAATTTAACTTTGTGACTATTTTAGGAAAATGAAAGAGAAATGGAGAAAACATTTTATCCAAACTTTCAATATCAATGAAAAGCAAGCAGGACTCAGAGACAGTTGAAAAAAAATCAAAATATTTTTCCTCTCTTCGGCAACTAAATTCTCAACAAGACAAAAGATGCAATCTGAATTTACCTATATACTATAACACACACTAAACTAGGAACAACTAGTCAAATTCTTCTTCCACAGGCACTTGCAGTATGTCAGTATTTTAATCAGGAAGGTTTAAGAAGACTGACAGAACGAGTACTGATTACTGGCCTAACCTTACCCAATTCATTCAATTCTTGCTACAAAATAAAATTTAAAATGGGATTGTGAGCCCAAGAAGAAAGGTGTTTTATCTCACACAAAGCAGAATATGAAATCGCTGGAGTCCTCTCAATACACCAGTCACCGAAAATATGTCAATTCAGAGAAGGAATTTTGTGCATTTCCCATAATTCTATAGACAACTGGAAACTTGTTTTCAAACTATGCTGTGAAATAATCTGAATGCTTCTAATTTTAAAATCATTCATGGAATACCTGACTTTACTGGACAATTAGAAATTTCTGGAATCAAAATAGAACTAGCTGAAAGAAAACAGACCTTTGGGGTTCTGAACACAATTTAAATGCATCCCGCAAAACAGTTAAGAGGTCACAAAGGAAACAGAAGCTGAGAGGGACCCAAATGGAAATTCAGTGAAGCTATAAACTGAAGCATATTACCTCAGACAATCTCCAAGCCTAGCCACTTGAGATACCCATAAACATATACTGATACTTTTCTCACTAGAAAATTAAGTGCCTGTTACTTCCTACCTGCAGAACTGGCACTAAGATGTTGAGACACTAAGTTTAGTCACCCCCTACTTGGGGAGATGGACATCTGTAATTAAGTCTGTTACAAACACAATTTCATATGTTAATTGGAACACACTCCTTCACCCCAAAACTAACATAAGGAACAGCATCCACAGCTACTTCTGTTCAGAAAGAGTAAGTGAAAGCCACATACACATCCCAGAGTAGTTTCACAACCAGTGGAGGAGGCAAAACTGGGATGCTGCAAGACTCTTCTGTTGAACTGGTAAGCTGTGTAGAAACTCAGCAAGACTCAGATCCAGAAAAGCAAGAGAAAGCATAATCTGCTTAACAAATTTGTTATTTACCAGAACATTAAAACTAAATTCTAAGTTATATATGAGGGAATAAGAGTGGCAACAGCAAGGAGAAGAGGCCAAAATTAGATCTCTTCATTCCCATAGCTTAAAGGCCTTCAGGAAAATTTGGGTGAGCAAGAAGATTGACCAAGTCTCAGAGAGAACTTCAACGTTTTCGAAGTTCATAATTTTATTTAACCTTTTTTTTAAAATAGCTACTTTCAGTTACTTTCATTTCCTCATTGAACATTTGGGGTCAAGGGATAAGAATGGGTGAAGATGGAAAAAGTTCCGTTTGGACAGCAGCTTCTTCCTATTACGTGGCTTCTTTTTTTCTTGCTTAAATGAAGTTCTGTTCTTTCTATGACCACATTCTGCCCTTTTCATATTTTTCTTCAAGCTGAGAAACTTACGTGAAACTCTGAGTTAACTAAAATTTTACAACATAAATGATCCTGTATAATACAAAGCAACAGTTAAGATCTCCATAATTATGGAAAACAAAATGAACATAAGTTTCACAATACGTTCACTGGAAGAATTCATTAATGCACAAACTATAACCTCCCTTTCTTTTTACATTTTTTTCAATGCTTAGGAAAAAATAATAGAAATTTGAGCATACTAGACAGGAATATAGAATAAAGACTATAGGAATGAAAAAAACCCAGGCAGCACAGGTAAGTCGCCCACTAACTAAATTAATCCAGAGAATTTCAGAATTCACCATCTGTAAGAATGAGTCCTCCGTTCAGGAAGAAATCTTGTCTAGAAATGCTTCAGAACAAGACCACACTAAATTTACACAGAAAGTAACAGTTCACAGTGTGCCTTGACAGTACCCTTAGTTTTGAAAGCAGATTAAAATTGCTGGGTATGAAGCAGTCATTTGTACATTCACAACACAGAGTCACATGTTTGGGGGTGTCTGCATATATGTACCTCCACATCCCTTTCCAACTAAGGGGAAGCATGAAAGAATACATTTTAGAAGATAGACAGCAAAGGCAGAAGGACTACAACAAAACTAAAGCCTTATGGTTTTCACACTTGAAGTGAGCATGACATTCATTTGCTTGTGGAATTCCTAAATTCAAGGGAGGGACTTAAGAATGCAAACTCAAAAAAAGCCTAATCCTATTTTCTTGAAAGGCCTCTAAAGTACAACCCAAAAATGAGTTTACTGAGAAAATGTGTTCAAAATACTGCAAATAGGATTACAGCTTACCTTGCAACAGTATTCAATTATTTTAATGACTGTAACAACCAGCCCAACAGAGGCTTCATTACAACTAGAAAAACTTGTTGAATTCCAAGACTGTAAGAGAGAGTTCAATTGAAAAGCTAATACTCCCTTCCAGCAGCAACTGTCCTAAAGGAATTTTAGGCTTTCCAAAGCCATTTCATATGAGTGTGACTCTGAGATAGTAGAATACAAAGCAAGATGAATCACTTTTAAGAAAACATACACATTAACAGCCAAAAGAATTTAAGATGATCCTCCACTCTCCTGAGCCTACACTTTAAAATTGTCAAATACATCTTTATTCACATAGAAACATCAAATAGTAAAATAACCTTTACCTTCTTCAGGACATTATTCTAATAATTTTATTATCATGCCAGAAATACGGGTCATTTCTAACCAAGACCAAACTAGTTGCCTTTATGAAAGCTAGCAGAGAAACCATGTGAAACAAAGTCATACCACCCTCAAAGTTTGCAAGGAAAGTGCTATAGCCAACCACAATGAAGTCAAAGAAGCATGCAACCCTTACGTAACAGTGATGACTAGGTAACCTTAACAATTCTAATCAGGAACATCAAAGCAAGGCAAGTGTTTGCAGAATGAGGCTTATATTAAAGATGCATGTGAGTTCTAAACTACTGGGCTCCTCCTGTATTTGCATTAAAAATTGGATAGAAGCATGTTTTTAATAGAAAGTCTTTAGAGAGATGTGATAAAATGTGCTGCTAAATGCTGCTGTTAGCATACTCTACTACTATATACTCTTCTATCATAAGCAATACAAATTAGCCTTGAAATTAAAGGAAACCCCCTTGGGCTTACCCTGGTATTTCCTTTCCCCTAAGCATCCCCAGCACCTCCTGGCCTTCATTTACAAGTTTAAAAGCATCTGAACTTAGTAATTGAGTTGGACACACAGCATGATTTTAATTAAGGCCAACATGAATTTGAACTGCAAGTTATTCTAGAAAAACAACTCTCTCCTTGACAAACTGGTTGAGGTCAGAATTCTTTTCTTCCCTCCCCCCCCCGCCACCCACGTTTTATGTCCAAAACACCAAGCACAGCAACGTCTCACAATCCAAACCAAAGACAACTACACACAACCAAAGGGCGCAGACCATTGCCCCGACACGTCTTGTTGCCCAAGACACCGACCCAGAAGAGAGCACCAAAAGCCAACACAGAAAACCTCCTGCTGTGTGCATCACTCCCACCCAGTAGCTTCAGCCACCTGAAAAAGGGACAGAAACACCCACTCACCAGGGAAAGAGGGATCACAAGAAGCCTACAGAGAAAAAGCGACAGCAAGCAAGCCACAGAGACCACAGCCGCGAAGCTGGGCCCACAGCTCCCAGCCCACCCCCAGCCCCTAGGCGCCCACCTGGCAGATACTCCGTCTCGAAACGTCGCCGAGTCTCGCTTATCAGCGCGGCCTTGTCCTGTCGCTGCTGAGGGAAAACGAGAAACGGGAGGGACGTGAAAGGCCAGTGCCCGAGCCAGCCCCAGCCCCTCACCTGTGCGGCAGGCCCGGCCACCCCCACCGCCCGACCCGCCATCCCCACCGCCCAACCCACCACTCCCAGCCGCTGCCGGCCGGCCCGGCGGGCGGGGACAACCGGTGAGGGGAGACCGGGCACGGGGCTGGAAGAAGAGCAGGGACTCACCTCAGCCATGATTCGGCAGAGCAGCCTGCACCGGCCGCACCGCGGCAACTGGGCCCAGAAGTGCCGGGAACACGAAGCGATGGGGATGGAGGCGTCACGTGACTCCGGCAGGGGGCGGGGCCTGGCGGCGGCTCCGCCTCTCCCGTGGCGAGAAGCGGGGTCCCCAGCGCGGCCAGCCAGCCAGGAGTCTCGCCTCGGCGTCCCCGCCCCTTTCCCAGGGCCTCGTCCTCGGCCCCGCCCCTATTTCGGTCCCGCCCCTTCCTCCGCGTCTTCTCCCGTCATGCTCCCTGTGGCGGGAGGTTTGGGGTGGAGGTGTACTCTTCTTGTTTCTTACATCCCCCGCCTGAGCTGAGGCCGGAGCGGCCTTGGGAGCTGGGTGAGGCCCGGCCGGAGCGGAGCCTGCGGCCTCGGGGCCGGCGCTCTCCGTGAGAGCTTGCGTGGGTCTTGCTGGGTCGGGTGGGGAGGACGCTAACGGCTGTCAACGGCTTTCTGGGGCGGAAGCTGGGCCGGGGCCTGCTGCCGCCACAGCACTTGGGCCGCCGCTGCTGTGTGAGCTTCGCGGCGCGGGGAAGGGGACGACGAGGCCCGGCCGGGGCTGCGAGGGGCGCAGCGGCGGTTCTGGAGCCGGCCGAGGGAAGCTGCCCTGCCGGGGCCTCGGGACCAGGCGAAGGGCGTCGCTTCGTACCCCGAAAGCTGAGTAAAACGGTGAGACCGTTGCGGTTCGTTCTCGGTCCCCGGGGTCTTGTCTAGAGAAGGGAGGGAACCCAGTTGGTGGCAAAATGACTGGACTCTTCTTAGAGAACTTTCTCCTTAAAGAGGTTTTATAATTTTAACCAATAATTAATTACAATTCTTAATAAAGCTTACACCTGACTGAAGGCTTTATTAATAATTAACCTCACTGGAGTGAAGTTTGGGTATTCAAAGCATCATTGTTTTCCAGTCCGCTCAGTATATTTGTAGAGCTGGCACCTTCAATTCCATCACACCAACAGCGCATGTAGTGTTTAGTTTGCTTTCTTTCAATTTATATTATGCCTAGTAGCTGTGGATGAGCAGTGAATTCATGCTTTGGTAAATAAATTATAGACTACATTTCTGATATGTTTCTGTTGCTTAAATCTCTCAGTACAAAGTTGTTTAATTTCATTTTAATGTGTGAGATTAAAACACATACTGGCCTCATTCTCAAATTAGTCTATGTCATTGCTTTTCAATGTATAGTTCTTATTCTTAAGGATCAATTCAGCTAGTCCCAAGAAAATTGAATTTTTCCCATTGTTCACTTTTGTAGATGGAAAACGTCCAGATAAGTTACAATTTCTGCAGAGAAATAACCCTGGTAAAAATGGTGATGCATGCAGTTTTTTTGTAGAAGAATATATACCAAGACAAACAAAGATGCTCCTAGGTGAGCAAGACCAATTCTTGTCCTACAATGGCGAAGTCCTTATATTTCATCTGTCAAAAGCAAAACATGTGGATGGAGCAGCTGATAAAACAATGAACTTATGTGTCAGAAGAATGACATTCAACAGAGACACTAAGCTGTTTGTTCAGAAGTCATCTGGAGTATTCAGCATGCGTGCCAGTCACTTAAAAACTGAAATAGTTTGTTGCAGCTGCACAACAGATTCCAGAACAGGGCTTATTCTTCCCTGCATTTTGATGAAAAAGAAAAAACGGAACAATGTTGTAAAATACCTTTTATTATTACTTCACAGCTCAAATAAATTCGAGCAGTCCTTTACTTTTAAATTGGATTATGAGCTGAAAGAAGACATCAGGTTGTTTGCTGGCCCTTCAGTCTTGTGGAGGCATGCCAACAAGCTGTTCTACATTTCTTCCAAGACCTGCACAGTTCTAAGTGCTCCTGTTCAGCTTTCTTCTGTTGTGTGGACAGGTGAAATTAAGGGTGAAGGCACTGTTGTCTTAGGGATAAGAACTGCTTGCCTGCTAGAGAGTGAAGATGAGGATGAGTTTTCCACTTCAGATGGAGCCATCTGGGGTAGTGAGTTCTTTGGATACGCAATTGAAATGCAAAAAATGCTAACTGGCACATGCTTTATGCCTCAAGCTTACAGCAGAGTGGTGTCTTCTGTCTACGTCTACAAGAATGAAATGTGGAGAAAACAGCTCCGAATATCACTTGTCGCCATAACTCAAAAGAATCAGCTTATTTGTTTCCAAGATGGTCTCCCTAAAGGTGTTTGTGAGCTTCCTTATGAGAAACCATGTTCAGTAAAAACAGCTGTAACCAGTAACAATGATTTACTATTTATTGTGTCTTTTGCCTCCGGAAATATCTGTGTTGTACAGAGGAGAGACAGCTTACAGGTATTTGTCGCCTTAAACAGCTCCCTTTTGCTACTGTATCTTTTATATATATATATATAAAAATTTATAGCATTTTTAGTAGTTTCTTCAGCTGAAAAGCTGCATGCTTAAGTTCTATGCATTATTTCTTTTTGTTATTTTTGCTTCTGTTAAAATAACTTTTCTAAAGTATGAGGGTTTTTTGCTTTTCTATATATCTGAAAATAAATCCTGGGTGTATTATTTAATTATATATTTTATGAATCTGAGCTAAAGTTTCTGTTGCAAATTGAAAACTTTCATAGTACAAGAACTTGAAGTTGTAAGACAGTTATAAGTGGGCCTATATAATGCATGTTAAAGTGAAAATAAACTGGCATTGTTGCAAAGCATAAACTTATTGGAATTTAAAAGCCTTTTGAGTCGCACTTCCTAGTGATAAACAGTGTTGTTTCATGGAAATGACAAGAGGCCTTGCTTTTGTTTCCTAAAGTTAGGAGAGACACAGTTAACTTCTAGGGTTTTTTAACACTGTCAAAAAGACATCACTCAGGAAATGAAAGTTTGTCCTATTTAGTCATCAGCATTATTGTACAAATTCGTGTTTATCTCTCCAACATGTTTAAGAGTGCAGTGCAACAAAGATATTTCTGAATGTCAAAGGTATAATGTCTTTAACTGTTCTGCAAGTATTACTGGTTCTAAATAAATGTTACAGCATTCAGCTATTCACCTGTTTGAGTACTCTGAAAAGTTGTTGTCTCCTCTGCCACCTGCATTGTGGAAAGTGATCGTTAAAGAGAAATGGCTGATCTTCCCCAGAGTTACATAGGCTCCAAATGATGGAGTAAGAGTAAGAGCCTGAAACTTCTTAAAATACTATATTCCATGTACCTGGATAGGCTGCCTCTTTATAGAAAGCAAGCTTCACTAAAACAAAATCACAAATATAAGTTTTATTCAAATATATTTATTTTTAATCCTCTTCTGTAGGTGGCTTCCAAATGGCAAGCAGTGAAGTCTGTTCTGGTGGATGATTTTATTGGCTCTGGAAGCGAGCAACTGTTACTGCTTTTTAAGGATGACTCCAATACAGACACATTAAGTACATTCAAAATAACAGATCTTGGAGCGGTCAACTATGCAGTAAGTTTAGCTTGCCTTTTCTCAGCTACTCAGTCTGTGCTTACTAAATTAAGAAAACCTCAAGAAATCATTAATGTATTTGTGCAAAATGAAATTGGATGTCTGCTGTGAAATGCCCTGAAGTTTGAATATGATGTTCCCCACTGTATTAACTTATCTGAAGAGATTATTCTACTTGATAGCATCAACATTCTTTTGGGAAATAAAAATAATGCAATTGAAAATGCTTCACATATGTAACAGGTTTGCTACAATGCTTACATTTTGGCTAAGAACTCTTAATTAAGGTCATAGTGCTTGTTAATTATCTTCTCATAATTGGGTCTTTCCATTATGTACTATCAAACTAATTGCTTTCAGAAGATAAGATTTTTCTTTTAAAATGCATACTGTGATTCTTTTCGTTTTCTCTATTTTTCCCAGATTTTTATAATTCTGTGTAGTAGCTTGTACCTTACTTTCTGTTTTTTAATTAATTCAGGGGTTTGTGTTTTTTTAGAGTGATATTAATTATAAACATGATGTTCCTGCTGCAGAAGGATTGCAAGAGAATGGTTTGCTTACTATTCAAGCCCTTGAAACAAGACTACAGGTTTGTACTCAATAGTTCTGCCTCCGTATTTTCTCCAAATTACTTTTCTGTATCATTGCATTATCTAAAAGGTGAGGCTTTTTATTGGAGAAGTGGTTCAGGGAGAAGACAACATTATTAAGTATCCATTCTTGAATCAGTGGTAGTCTGTTTCAATTCTCTCAGTTGTTACAAATGCATCTGGGTAATTAGAAGGGTCTAATTTCACTTTAATTACACTTCTGAGATAATGCCGAAGCCATCCTATCAAAGCTTCATAACAGTCACTTTACTCATAGATGTTTAAATACCAGTTTAATAAAATTAGAACATTTACTTCATTTGCTCCATATTACGTATTTTGAGATAGTGTATTGCAAGATTCCCAGTGAGTGCTGATAAGTGGCAGTTAATCCTGAAAATAGAGTGTGTTATGGTCTAATCCTTTGTCCATGGACTTCAGTCAAGAACGCTTTTACATCAGGCCAAATCAGTGACCGTGGTTATTTCATAGAATCATAGAATGCTTTGGGTTGGAAAGGTTATCAAGTCCAACCCCCCTGCTGTAAGCAGGGACACCTTCAACTAGATCAGGTTGCTCAGATCCCCATCCAATCTGAACTTGACTGTTTCCAGGAATGAGGCATCTACTACCTGTTTCCAGGAATGAGGCATCTACTACCTTCCTGGGCAACCTGTTTTAGTGTTTCATTATCCTCATTG
>VYZX01011643.1:13095-28041 GCA_013401335.1 Brachypteracias leptosomus
ACATTAGGGAGAAGTTCTTTAGTGTGATGGTGGTGGAACACAGGAACAGGTTGCCCAGAGAGGTGGTGGAGGCTCCATCCCTGGAGACAGGCTTGATGAGGCTCTGAGCAACCTGATCTAGTTAGTGACTGCAGGGGGGTTAGACTAGGTGACCTTGGAAGGTCCCTTCCAACCCAATACATTCTATAATTCTGTGATCTGTACATAGGCCTGATGTTACCAGACTATTTGCTACTTGTCCCTCAAGGCAGTGAAAACAATTTCGTGTCTCTATGTTTGCTGGCATTATACTACTCATTCAAAAGTACTTTAAATTCACATTTATTTTAACCACATTGGTTTATCAGTGAACAAGAATACTATCTGGGAATTATCATTTTAGCTGCCCTAGAAAAGTGCTTTCTGTAAAATCTTTTTTTTTTTATATAGAGTCTAAGTCATACTTATCCTGTGGCTTCTGTGTCCTTAACGAACTGCAGCCTGCATGGAATACACAACCTCCCTTCATTACACACACGGAACTGGGGCCTCCAATACACAATTTATAGAGTCTTTTTTATAAATGACATTTATTTGAGATGCTTTTCCAAGTACTTTCAGTCTCAGCCTGAATATTCATCTGCCTTTATAACCTTCTTAGCTGCTTGTTCTGTCTTTAGCCTTGTTTATAAAGATAGTGCACAGTATGTTAGGGAATGAATTTATGGTTCCTTGCCACTAACTCTCTTTGTAAACACTCCTACAGCACATTGAATTGTCTTGATTTGAAGCAACTTAATCCTCTCTCAATAGCACATGAAATATTTAATACTTTCTGCATACAGAGTGACCACAAAACAGGCCATGCAGAAAACCAAATTAATTGTAAATTTACAGCCTAGCACACTTCTTTATGTAGAAAAGCCATCTATTTCTGTTAGTTTTTTGCAACTAGGCCATAGTGATGATATACCAGCACCGCTGAGAAAAAGTTTCATTTACTCTTTCTGCTTTCACTTTCACTGTCGTGACTCTAGTGCTGGTGTCTAGTCAGTGAGATAATCTTATTATAGCAACTTCCAAATGTGACACACAGCAAGGATTAAAGTGTTATCCAACTTGCACATGCACAAGCAGGCTCCCTGGAAGCAGAATTCAGGCTGATATTTTCATTTCAAACCTATATTTTCCTCCATCTGAGCAGTCAATGGAGCATCTTCTTTTCTAAGTAAGATCCAATTATAATGAGAGCTTGGATTGACAGGAAACATTATTATAACTGAATGAGCTGTCAAATCCATGATTAATAAGGTTTTTCATTTAGGTTCAACAATAGCAGCATCAGACCACTGGCATATTATTATTCAATAACTCATAACATTCGTAAGAAGGTTTACTTTCCATTCTGGAGAGTAGAAGGAGATCTCTCACATCCAGATGTTCTTATGGGTGATTTCAATATTTCATGAAAGCATTTTATCTCTGTATTTTCTGAGGTTGCAAACTAACAAAAAGCCTCATGCAAAATATAAGCCTCCTGTCTAGGGACTTAGTTTCTATTTTACTCCTAGCATCCGTATTTTTGCTTCCACATTCTTACTGCTTGAACCATGAGAATAGAGAGCAAATATCAGTAGTGTGGAAGATTTGTAGCGTGGGTGTTCACATTGTCAGATGTTGACTGTATGGAGTAGAAGCAAGGAGGCAAACCAAGATCTCTATGGTCCGTCTGTGTTCAGTGAGGTGCAAAGCAGCAGATAACCAGCTGATATTTCATGTTAACCACCGTGTATGTAAGTATTCTAAAATTAATGCGTGTGGTTCAAGCAGAGCAGATTTTTTCTACAGTACACAACTTTTCATTTTTGTGTGAGAGACAATGAGGATAGTTATGAATTAGGATATTCACAAGGGGAAACCAGCATGTTTAGAAAGAAAAATCTTCCTCCTCAAAAAAGCCTTTTTGTAACAAAAATGCAATTCGCTCCTTCCTACATAAATTCTGCATTCCCATTCCATTTCACAGTTTGATAGAAGATAACTAAATATCCTATTTTTCTATTTCACTAAATTCTCAATTTCACCTTCCTGGCCTACCTCCTTAATCTGCTCTTCCATCCGAATGGTGGTGCTACTCCATCACTGCAAGCAGTATAAATGATTTGGCTGTAAAAGCTGTGTGCTGAGGTTGACTTCAAAAAAATCACCTTTTAGTCCATCATTCATTTATACGTCATCAGTTACATTCCGCTACATTTTATCCAAATATGATCTTTCAATATAAAAATATATATAACCCACACTGTAGCAGTTTCTTTCCCCATTTTCTTCTCTTGCTGACACCTTGTATGCTTACACAAACTAACCTTTAACATGCAACTTTTAGTTTAATGTTATCATCTGTCAAATTCCCACAAATGGAAGAAATATATGGAGGCATTCTGAGAAGCATCTAACTTTCAATTCATAAAGCTTCATGTCTTGAAACTAACTCCTACATACTGTAAACCAGCCGGTGAATGCTGGGCTTAAGACACTGCATATACTCCAGCAAATGCAGAAGCCAAGCACAAAGACCAGCATGTACTAAGAATAAACTATGAAGTGGTTAACAAATGACTAAGCCTACAAAGGTGTTAGTGAGCCTCAAGTTTAACACCTTGCAAAGTTAAATGGGACAAGTTCACACCTCTCTTCTTTCTTGTTTCTCCATCTTTCAAATATCCACACTTCAGAATCCAGCTGTTCCAGATGAGAGCCACCTGCTTTTTCATAGAATCATGGAATGGTTTGGGTTGGAAAGGACCTTAAAGATCATCAGTTATAAACTCCCTGACATGGGCAGGGACACGTCCCACTACAGTAGGTTGCACAAGGCTCCATGCAGCCTGGTCTTCAATACATCCAGTGATGGAGCATACACAGCTTCCCTGGGCAACCTGTTCCAGTGTCTCACCACCCTCATAGTGAAGAACTTCATCCTAATTTCTAGTCTAAATCTACTGCTCTCTTCCAGTTTGAAGCCATTACCCCTCATCCTCTCACTATAAGCCCTTGTAAAATGTGTCCGTCCGTGTCCCCCCCCAGCTTTCTTGCAGGCCCCCTTCAGATACTGAAAGGCCTCAATAAGATCTGACCAGAACCGTCTCTTCTTCAGCCTGAACAATCCCAATGCTCTCATCCTGTCCTTGTAGGCGAGGTGTTCCAGCCCTCTGGTGTTTTTGCACCTGAGGGGTATAAAAGACCCCCAGGTGCTATTGCACCTCTTCTGTAAATTAACATTCTGTTGAAAACTTTTAAGCAAGGTTAAAACCTACTAGTCTCCAGGAATCACATTGTTATTTTTATGTTGTTACTGTTGTTGCAGTACATGCAACAAAATGTTGCAGTACAACGCACAAATGCTGCATACATACAAAAATGATGCTTGTCTCTATAAATATCCAAGATGGGAAAATGAAGTATTGTGTCCCATTTCATAGATAGAAGAGACAGCTACATGAACTAGTTGCCACCAAGTAAATGAGCATGGATTTACAGCTCATTAACTACTCCATGGCAACTGTCTGTGTGGTTATTGCTCCAGAGTAAATGTGAGGTAGCTTTGACCCTTACTGAAATTGAGGCAACGTATCTTGCATTTACCTGGGATTTACGCATCCATATAAAGTAACTAATGAGCTGTAAATCCACACTCTTTCTTCACACATGGCAGTTTTTTCATCTATCTTGAGGCAATGATGTTTATGTGATTTGTCTGGTGTCACTGAAGCAGCATGTGACAGAACTCGGAACATAACCCAGACCTACTGAGCTTTCAAACCCCTCTTCTTGCATGGCCAGGATTTTCTTGAAGATCTGCTGTTCAATTGCTTGGCACACTTCCCTTAAATTCACAGGCAAACTAGACCACTCTTCCTCATTAATATTGCAGACTATGTATATGCCACTTATGCAAAACAGATGGATTGGTAAAAGTAGCATTCAGATACAGTTTCTTCATTTCACACATAAAATATTATTTACTTTTTCAAAGACTCTTAAATTTAAAGTTTAAAATAAAGTGTTTCTTTGGGAACAGCTTTATCCTGTTTTATTAATCAGATTTCAACAGTAGCTAAATCTAGAGTCCAAATTAGTGCAGAGCCTAAGCAGTCTTAAGCCACTGTTTCCCATCAGGCTGGTTCATGGGATGCCACAAACTAGCAAAGGGGGCTCTTTCTTTTCCTTTTTTTTCTCCAGTGACTCCTATCAAATGATACTCTACTAAGACTCCATACTAGTTCAGGTGGACCATTGATATAAGCCACAGCCTATGGTCATTGCAAGCCCGGGATCATTGTTCTGATTTTTCAGTGACACCATGAAAATCAGAATAGAATACGCTGTGCCTCCTCAAACCCCTTGTTACTCTCTATTAAAAAAAAAAAAAAAGAAAAGAGAAAAATAAACCAATGGGAGGCTAATCTGAACCACAGCATCACAACATATTGCTATTTAAAATATTTGCCAGTAAAACTATTTAATGTCCTGATGTAGAACAAGAACTGTTAAATACCTTAACAAAGTTCAGTGTTAATTACACTCTAATACACCTCTATCTGTAAAGAAAGGAAATTAATTTTTTCAGTACAGACATTAAATACATTGTTTTTCAGCCTGTAAAATCTCCCTCATATAATAGCTGATAGGCCTCACTGTTCATTTTATTATGACCATGTTTTTTATGTTATGTCTAAGGATTAACACATTCAAAAAGCAGAGAGGGAGAGCCCAGGACTCATACTGTCTTTATGAATTTTAATGGATTTGATGAGTTTCTCCACAGCACTCTCTGTTTCCTCATAATCACTCAATACCTCACTGCAAGGACTCTGGAACATGTGAGTTGTGTGCCTACGGGTCCTTTGGGATTTGACCCTGCTGTCACACTGACAGCAACTTTCTTATTACATGGGGCAACATATTTCAAAGCATAATCCCAATCTTCTGGGGTGCTTTCAGTTCTGGGATGCCCAGCTCTGACAGTTCTGCAAAAGCTTGAATTTCATGAAGGCAGGAACAATGTAAACGGGAAATGTCAAAGCTTTCTTTTACATTGACCATATACAACACTTTAGTGACTCTCATGAGCATCCTTTTTTTTTTTTTTTTTTAGCAGAGGCTATGTCAACTTTAGTTGATTAGACAGTGTCTGTAAACACTCCAGGCTCAGTTTCAACCTGTGCAGACTAACACTTTCCCAAACAGTTCCTGGGTGTGATCTGGGGCTTAGAACACCCCAAGGCCCACTCCTAGTATGCATTTTGCAAGCAGCCCCACAAATCTGAAGACTGAAAGTGTTTTAAGCAGGGATATTGGCCACCTCATGCCAGCTGGCCTTCAGAGCCCCTAAAAGTCCCTGAAAGTGTTTAAGCAGGGATGGAATCAGAAGCCTGTCAGCTGCCTGGAGTTCCAGCAGCTGTCTCTGTGGGAGTCTGCAAAGCTTCAGGCAGGTCACTGTGGTGCTGCATACAGCATCACAGGAGTACAGGGACTGTATATCCTGCTAAAAATTCATTGTGGTGTAGATTATCTCTGGCCAGTTTAAACTGGAAAACTCTTTGGTGACTTCCAAACAGAAGTGGTAGCACTTCAACAACCAGCTATCCATGAACTTCATTTTCCAACCTTCTTGCCATGAAGAGAAGGACAAATGATAGAGTGCAGCCTGGAGAATAGCCTTGTGGGAAGTCAGGCTGCTTTTCCACCCTCCCTGCCCCCATTATAGATTTTGGAGGGTTATTCTGTTGCAGTGCTTCCTATAATTTTGGATTTATTTTTTTACTTTGTTGTCCTTCTTCATAATTATACGTAATTATGTGATTTTGTTATGTTCTGGTTTTTGTTATGTTCTTTCTATAAGAGAGAAAAAAGTCTGCCAGCCAATTCTCCCCTTACCGACATCAATGTCTTTTGGCTCAAACACTCCACGCAGGATTTTGCTGCTTCTTATCAAAGGTTCCATATTTTCATGCGGTCCAATCTTTTATTTCTTCTGGGCATCCTTTTATTTTGATATTTCTTTTCTCTTTGTTCTCCAAGTAATTCATTTTTAGCTCTAAATTAAGCAATTTGCTTTTAATCAGTTGGCATTTTTATCAGTCAGCATATCCAAATGTTTATCTGTACCTTCCTTAATTTCATGTACTATATCAGCATTTCCTGTAGCAGTAATGGCTTTCTGCAATGAGACTTACACCTCAGATTGCACTACTACTTTTTCAGGCAATTATCTACTGCCTGTCATTCTGGCAGGCACATTGCTATCTTCCCCACTGTATTTTGGTTTTGAGAGTAATATCAGTCCACAGTAAGTGCCTACTACAGACTTGATATGTCTCTGTGGAAATTTTAAGCTTTTAGTATTTTTTAAAAGAAAAAGGGATCTTAATGCCAGCTCTCCATATTGAGAATATCAGGAAAACTCCAGTCATTTATTAACTAGGACTTTAGGGTTTCCTGCTGCTCTAAGTCCTTCCTGTTGGTTCATGCAGAGTCCATAGGGTACCCAACAGCCTGGTACCCCATCATCCAGATTAGAGTACTTCTCCAGACAGCTTTGCTTGGTTTCTTTTGCAAAAAAAACCCCCCAGAGTATGAGGTGGGATGGCACACATACAGACTTCACCCCAACATGGTATCAGGATACTTGTATGCTTCCCAGAAAATCGTTATGGATCCCCAGGTATGGACATAGCTATAAGGATCTGTGCAACAGAGGACCAATACAAAGTCCCTCAGCTTAGACTGTCCAGCCTACAAGATAATTAAATGGCTTGTTAGCACCTACAGCCTGCTTCAGTCTTGCTCCTGAAAACCCATCTGAGGACCAGAGGATCAAGGTCATATAAGTTGGGGGGGTGCTGAAGGGAAGATGGCAAGTGTAGTGTTGGGGGACCTGAGGCACATGGGTCTGGGGGAGATCAGGCACATGTAGCATAGGATGGGTATTAGGAGGAAAAGATCCTGCCACACAGTGTGGACCTGGTGCTTGGAGAAGCAAGAAGTTGCAGCACAAGACTTGGAGGGATTTGGGACCTGAATCACTGGACAAGGCTGCAGTGGGGATGGAATTTTTGAGGGACTTCAAGAACTTGGCTGCACTTCCAGCCTTCCCATGCTATTTATTAGGGACTTTCAAAACTATTGGAAAGTGACAGGGAGAAATTGTACATGGGATATGGGGAGGGAGAGGGAGAGAGAGGGTGGAAAGTGAGATTCCAGGGAGAGGGAAAACTCTTCAGTGGGGACAGAGAGAAAGAGGAAGGGGAAGCACAACTGCACCTTCAGCAGCCACAAAGCTGCACCTGTCTGAGAGAAACCCTCTTTCTTACATTTGCATATGCACATTTTTGCATCTGATAATGAACCACATTTTCCTCCTTCATTTCCAGTGCCAAAAGATTATTAATTCCTGAAGTTTGTTCTTATCTATTCCTTCCTGTCTGTCCTACATGCATTTTCTAACACGTATTTATTTAGGAAGGTTAATTTTTTGCTACTCAGTTGAAGTATTTGTGTTAAATCTACTCTATAAAGGCTCTAAAAACATGAAAAATGCCCTGGAAGCAGAAAAGAAATAGTTAAGGGGAAGGAAAAGAGGCACTGCAGGAAAACTCATTTGCTGAAAAATGCAGCTTATGTCTTATCAATTTAATTCCAGATAAGTCTTCATTTTGCTGTGAAGACAGATGCGATAAATATGTTAATGGCAGATTTCGATAGTTCAGTTTGTAGAACCACAAAGCCAGATGGAAGTGATAATTTTTCTTTCATTTTAATTTTGAAATAAAAAGAAAGAAAGCGAGAAAGTTCCTGATATCTTAACACTGTAATGACTTTTTGAAGGATAATGGACCTTAGCAGAGAATGACAATTAACTATCATGCCCTGATACCTACTATTTTATTAAATTCCATTTTCCCTGGGTGGAATTCTTTCATTTTTTTTCCAGAGCCGAGCAGATTACTGCCTGTGACTGACTTTTCCAGTTCCACCTTTATAAAAATATTTAGCAGCAATCCTAACTTGAAGCTGGTGAGTATTTTACTGTTGCTCAGGCTAGGTACACATCTGAGTGGACCACCGAAAACAGCCTTGGATGGAGCTAACCTCTCTTGCTGTTGATCAGGAGCCAAATATCATCTTTCTAAATTTGCTTAAGCAGTGCACTTAGTGCCCTCAGGGTATTAGGAGCATCAGGGCTAAACTGTGGCCTTCCATTCCTCGATCACAGTTCCCCCCAGTATTAACATGCACCTAGCAACATTTGGCATGGGTTCTTTTTGACTGTTTCCATTTAAAACAGAACCACTGGGGGACATATAATAGCACCTTCTTAAATCTGTAGGATATTTACTGCTGAAACTGTGTTGGCCATAATTTATTTCAATCTATTGATCACAGAGTACTGTGCCAGTATCTCTGCTGAATGGGTAGTTCTGATAGGCAAAAAGAAAATTTTGCTTCTTGAATCCCCATGATGGGAAGGAAATTGTTGGTAGGAAGTAAAAAACGTAAGGAAATTTTAGGAAACAATTTTCAAGCCTTTTCTGTTCAGGGTTCCACCGGAAACATTACTCTGGATATACTAAGTAAAAATTTGGTTTGTTAAATTCACCATGGTGTTTCTAACTGTGAAAAGAACAAGCACATCTGGCTTGTTCTTTTCAAATGAATTTTAATTTCAAGACAGTGAGGTCCTGACTGGTCCTCCCATGGGAATCTCTCTCCAGGAACAACTTGGCAAGGGAGTGAGGTGCTCTATTCTCAAATCAGTAGCATTAACTTCTAGGGTTTTATTAGGTCATTCTCATTTTCTAGCTAAGCTCAGAAATCAGAAGCTGAATGGCTTAAACTATTTAATTCCACATGGCAGTTAGAGTTCCCTGAGGACTTTATTCCAATGATTCCAGTGAGAAAAATGTGAATTTCTTGTGAATGACTGTATCCCAAGTTTTACTATTGGACAAAGGGTAAAATAGTTGTTTGACCATCACTGTCCTCTGCTGGTAGTGCAAAGCCAGTAGGATTTGTGGTAGAGGTGATATTGGCTATTAGATAGATATCTGATACTGCTGCATATCAGATCTGAAGTATCAGATTAACTTCATCATTCAATACATGCAATTTTGTTTCACTTGTTTACTTTGCATATATTTTCTTGGGGGTTTTCTTTCTTTATTCAATTAACAATTAATACAAAATTGCAAACATATGCAATCTGAATATTTCTTATCCAAACAAAATGATCAGATGAGAGGGAAAGGGAAAGTCTAAACTGCACTATGGAAGGGAAGGGAAAGATCCCCAGGCTCTGGAAGTGAAATCTGTGTCAGCAGGAGCCAAGCCAACTTAATTAGCCCTGTGAAGAAACTGGACAGAGTGCTTGGTTAATGCAGCTATATTATGTTTGAGAATTCATATGATGTCTCTGGACTTTGCTGAACCATGCAAACATACATTGCACCTTGCACACAAGCAGAAGCAGTTCCTGCACTCCTTTGAGATTCCAGTCCATGCTGGCTACTAATTTCATACAATTCAGTGACTAACATGGCCAGAAGTACATATAGTCTTGCTCCTGGCCCTAGTGCTCCCTTACCAAGGTCAGAGAACAGCAGGCAGAGACAGCTGGAGCCTCTCTGCCCTCACAGCCTTGCTGTGAGTTAAGAGGCAATCAAAGCACAAACCGTGGCTAGAGGTGACCCATCCTTGCAGTGCATCCTCAGGTATCGGCATAAAACAGCTGGATCTTAGTCCTCTGCAGACTCATGCAGCAACATTTAATCCTGGAGCACCAAGCCAAGCAGAGCTTCCCTACTGGTGGGCAGGGAAGCTATTCACCACCCTCCAGCAAGCAGCCAGAGCTCCCTAAGCACCAGGCAGGGAGCTGCCTGTGGGAGGAGCATGGCAATTCATGCAGCACTAAAGCTTATTCCAGGCTGCCACCTTGTTAGGCTTAAGTTTGGATCATTAGGATGTTCGGCTGTTATTTATGCAAATAAGCCTATGCATAGTCACAAAATATGCAAAGAGGGCCATTTACCAGTTTGCTACACTTTTCAGCTTTCTGAACCCTCAGACATCCCTGATGCACCTAGAGGAAAGTGCAGTCTCCCCCATCGCTACCACTGGCAGAGAGGCCAAGGCAGAGCCTATCCGCTGCCATCCATGTCCTCTCAGAGGATTCACAGTGCTTAAGATAGAAGAGATAATGCATTCGGTGTGACTTTAAACCTGTTATGTTACAGCTCAGGATGCTTAATCTTATGAATAAGGGATCCTTATTTGTTTCACCTTTCCAGGGAAGGTTTACAAATCTGCATAACTCTAAGCATTTTGACTGCAGTTTGTTATTTATTTATAACAAGAATGTGACAAAAAAAGAAACGTCTACAGTCTGAGATTGCTCTCACTCATGAATGTGCAAAGGAACCTCAGCTAGCTCCTCCCCTGTCCCTATTGCTCTTTCCTTACTTCAGGAAAATATTATCTTCTGCACGAGTCTAGTCTAGAGTCAGCATCTACCTGTTGTTCACACACAGACATCAATAACTGCAGAAGGTCTGAGTCCTCCTGACAAGGGTATGATTCTAGCAGAAACACAACTTTAGGAAATTCTTCCCCAGTCCTTTAACCCAGGCCAGTACAAGGCTGACGACTTGCCTGTTAGCTCCAGGGACCTAGTTTCTTGTGTATCCTCTTTAGCCTAACAGGATGGCTTATTTAAGCTGCTACTATGTTCACCATGCAAATTAGCAGAAAAGAAGTTTCCATAGTACAGGTAAAGACAGAAGAGAAGGACACGACTTTTTGCTGTATTACTCTTATCTGGGAGACCTGCCTTATCCATTCCCTTCTTCTGTTGTCTGTTGTAACCATCTCCCAGGACTTATGTGAAGCTGTGGACCTGCATGTGGTCTTGGAATTGGCACTGAAAGGAAGAACACCTCCATCAGGCAAGGAGAGATATTTATAAAGCCTCCACTTCCAGGGTGGCTACAATTGAACCTTTATTTGATAACAAGGCAAAAAATAGCTTTCCCTGAACCTCGCAAAATATAATTCTATGAGTTACTTTTCATTTAAAGTGCTGCACAGTCAGAATGCAGAGACCTGAAAGTATTTCCAATGTGTTTCCTTCTTCCTCTGTAGGGAATTTGTATTTGCATGAGAGAAACTGCAACCTAAGTTAAAAACCTCCCAGACAGTCTTTCTTATCAAAGTCCATCAAGGTGCCTTTCTTTGATTCTTTCAATATATGCAAGAAAGTTGTGGTTGGTTGGTTGACCCCAGCTAGTAACTAAAGATCCATCCAGGTGCTAACTCACTCGCCCCTGACATCAGGATGATAATCTCATTAGAAGAGAGAGTAGTAAGAGGTAAAGCAAGAAAACTCATAGGTTGAGATAGAGACGGCTTAATAAATGGAGAAAAGAGGAAAAAAACACAACAATACAAAGGCACTCACCACCTCTCACAAGTAGACTGATGTCCAGCCCATCTCTGAGCTTTGGCTGCCTTCCCAGAGCAAAGACCACTCAGTTTTTATTGCTGAGCATGGCATTATGTGTTATGGAATATCTCTTTGGTCAGTTGGGGTTAGCTGTCCCACCTGTGTCCCTTCCCAACCTCCTGTCCACCCTCACTCTATACTTGCTGTGGGGGACAGCCTGGGAAAAAGAGAAGGCCTTGACACTGCAGGTGCATTGTTGTGCAATAGCCAAAGCACTGGTGTGTTGTCACTGTTGTTTTAGTCACAAATCCAAAACACTATGTTTTACAGGCTGCTGTGAAGAAAATTAACTCCATCTCAGCCAGACTCAACACAAAAATTAATGAACAAATGCATTGCCTTCAGTTAACCACGGAAGGGGAACTTCTTTTGTAACATCAAATGCAACTCTAATGCAACTCCCCTTTTTATTCCAAATCTATTTTTCACTTCGGTAAGTTCAAAACCATGCAGTCAAAAATATCTATACAACCTAATTTGGTGAATTTAATTCTGCTGTTTCCAGCTGAGCAAAATTATCTTTACATCATGAAAACATATGCTTCCCTTAACAAAGATTTAAATACAGCCACTTCAAGCCTCTCCCTTCACTTTTGCATTGGCACAGTAAAGGATTATCCGTGCAAAATTACATGGTCAAGATTTCTACTGTGAGTCAGCAAGGTTCCCTTGTTTTTCATGGATCAATTAACACACACTGTAGATTTAAGCTATTGTAGTCTATAATGGCTAATTTGCATATTACAGGAAACTGAGAGCATCTGTATACATGTCATCAGGATATATCAATGAAATGGAGACTGTAAACAAAGAGAACAAGACCTATGATTGTAAGAGACTCAAAGACAAGGCATGATACCTTACCTTTGGAGCCTGTAGTACCTCCGTCACACCTTGCATGGGTACTGCAAAACCAGGTTTCAGTGCAGTTGTTGATGGCTTTTTGGGAGGCCTGGGTGGTGGATGAAGGGTTTGGTTTTCATATCTTCGCACCATATAGTATTGCTCTTCACTTATCTCTTCCACTGTTGTCTTAGTCACAGGTGGTACAACTGTCTGAACATCTTTGTTGAGCAAATGGACTGACATGTTTAAGCGATATACAGGAATTTCCCAGCTCTCCACTGGGCTGCTGGCACTACTGATCAGCAAATAAGAGTCTGTGATTTCTTCTTCAAACTGCAGGCCAGGCACAGCAGCCAAGACATCTTTCTCAACAGAAAGGTCCCTCACAGACACTTTGACGTTAAAAGGCAAACGAAATTCTTTGCAAATTTCTGAAAGCTGGTACTGTTTCTTGTCATGAATCACTTCCACAAAGCCACCTTCCATGTACATAGGGAGGAGCACTTTCTTATATGTATTACTTAGTATTTGTTCACAGGCTAAAACGTCTATGAGTTTCTTTCTTCCCTCATAAAGAACGTCACTGGTTTGGCATTGCTGAACTACAAACTGATCACCAACCGAAACAGAAAAAAGCTCTTTATGAGGGGAATCAAAGGCTTTAGTTGCTACAACATGAAGCTGTTCCTTTTCACTTCTTGCTATCTCTAAGTCATAGGCAGTTGGAAACTCCCGAGGTCTTCTCTTGAACTTTCCTTTGTAGCTCATAGGGATTAAAAAATGCCTTTTGGGGGAATCACTTCTGATCTCAGAGGCTAGGACTCTTGTTGCCTGGTACTTTTTGTAGAAGATGATCTCTTTCCCTGTATACAGTAAGTTACAAAGCTTCTGGCTTCCTGAAGGCCCTTCCATTATCTCAGCAACCATAGGAAATTCCTTGCTTGTTCTCTCAAATACATTTTCCAAAGACAGTGGCTGAAGGAAAGAGCTAATATCATAACAGTCGGTTATATCCTTGACCTCGACATCTAGATCTGAGAGGATACGAACTATGTCCTTTCGAACTGAAAAGAAGAAGAAATACATTGGCTTTTGTTTTCAAACTGACATTGGAATAAAATACACACATCCTGTTGGCCAGATATCAAATTACCTTCCCTGAGGTGTGCACCTCCACATGTTAACATGAAAGATCAAAAAGACCAGTTGAAGTCTATTTTGAGATATATGGCTATTAGATATGCAGGAGACATCACAAAAGAAGAAAGAAACAAGAGGAGGTAAAAAAAATGTGTGAAAAAGAAAAACTTAAGAGAAAGGATGAAAAAAAAAAATCTAGTTCACTATCTTTCTTTTAGCACCTCCAAGGTTAATCAGTTGTTTATCTTATCAAACTCTTTTTTCCTGAGTATAAGATGTATTTCTATTCTTTTAATTTATAGTAACTTATCATTTCGCCAAAGAAATGGGTGGGGGAATGTTTTAATAAATAAATAGCACTTGAACTCATTAGCACATGTTGTTTCTGTGGCCAGTCTAGAAGAAATAAGATAGTTTGATACTTATGAGAGTAATGAAAACATCTACAATTAATAGAAAACAAGCTCACATTTTTTAAAAAGGCAAAACCTTTGTATAATGAAGTCTGAGCTTATTGTTAATGAATGAAGAAATTTCTACTATAATCGTCCTCTGTAGAACTCTTGCATTTTTTTCTTAAGCATCTAGTTTTGTTCACTGTCAGCCATTACATTTAACAGTCTGACAGGGAACAACTCTTTTATCACAACTGAACTTGCAAAATTTTGGATGCAAAACTTCCAAGCACAAAGCTGACTATGCAATTAAGGCCTGTTAAGAATTTGGCTCCAGACCAGTGACACCACATTTCACTGACCAGGGCAGTAAAATTTAACAAGCAAATAATACTTAATTACTCTTTTTAATAGGCCTTATTCTCAGAGACCTGCTCACAAGGATAGCATATCCTGGATTCACATTTCCTTGTAGCAGGACATATCATTATTTTAAGCTTAAAAGTCAGAATCAGAACTGGTTTATGATGGTGATTCAGGGTCTGTTTATCTCAACTCTGCTTTTGTCACACTGACACTTTCAGGTGACCAACATCCTAAGCACCACAAGGAAAAGTCAATGAAGGAGAAATGACTAGTTAAAAGGAAAGTTTTCTATGAGCATTTGGGGGAGTTCCACACACATAATTTTTTCATTATTAGTAATGAGAAGAATAGAGGATTCCTGCCCACAGCATGTGAAAATGTAATCTGCTATCCCTCTTATCAGGAATCTTTTTTATTGAATTGTGGGTAGTATTTCTCATACTTTATCTTGTGTCTATTTATAGTTCTTCTAAAAATAGTGGAAATCCATTTTCCATGGTCCACAAGAAAGCAGTCAATCACGTACCATGAAACCTACTTTTCAAGTTTGCCTTAAATAGTCATTTAGGACATATTTAATGTTTCTTAAATGTTGAGTATACTATGAAACATAAATGGGCATGAAATAAAATCAACAGATACAACCCTCACTGGAATATC
>VYZX01011645.1:1328-131624 GCA_013401335.1 Brachypteracias leptosomus
GCTGCAGCTTTTAGCTTGTAGCTTTTAAAACTTTAATGTCTGTCTTTAGGGTTCGACTTGAACTTTTTTATTCAGTTCCCTTCCAGACAACTTGTATCTCAGTTTATGCCCTTTTCTTTCCTATTGGCATCTTGTTCAGATCTGCTGTTATATCTTTTTGTTTCCTTCACTAAACTGCATCTTTTTTCTTGGGCACTGTACTCAAGAGGATTTATACAGATGATTTCACTGAATACCAGTCTCAGTGTATAGCAGAAAAGCAGATCTCAGCTGCCATTGGGGAAGCAAAAGTAGAGGGTGTTGTCATCGCTCAATGAGCACTCATAACATTCTCCACAAGCCTCTTTTCATACAATGCAGCACATGGAAATGTTGAGAAAAGGGAGTCTGCTGTCAGCGAAAAAATAAAAAATCTTTGGAAAAATTCATTGTTTTCTCTAGCATGTCATTCTTGAACATACTTAAACATGCTTTCTTTCCCTAACCTTTGTTCTGAAATCTTAGGCAATTTGGGGAGGATTTTTCAAAAGTATTGTCTCATTTTATGAGTATCTAATGTGGGGGAAAAAATCATCTTTGGACTATTCATTTGGCAAAACTGAAAAATAGGGTAATTTGATGGATTTTGGTTTCAGTGCCTTCAGTATGAGTGTCTTTATAAGCTCCTTCTATAGTCACAAAAGGGATTTGTTGTATTTGACAACTAGAAGTTTGCATGTTTGATTAGCCTTGCAGAGACAGTGAGAGCTGAAGCAGTGCAGGACTGATTCTTTCATATTCTTAGACATAAACATAGAAAAGATTAGCTCCATGAGGCAAGGTGGCTGGTGTTCATTTTATGTCTGACATGTAGGTATCAATCAGTCCATTGTTTTTGCCAAAACCTAAATTTGTATTTAAGAAAATACCCGAGGTGGATAATTTTTAAAATGTGTTTTGGATTTCTCCGTGTAAGTATAGCTGAACATATTATAATGTGCTTTTCAAGTGTAATTTTTTCTCTCTTAGGTGAAGTGGAAGAAATCAGATGTGAAGTTTGAAGACCGATTTGACAAGTATCTTGACCCATCTTTCTTTCAGCACAGAGTAGGTATTGTTCTAGGACAGCCTTACAAAATATCCCTTCGAAATGGTTGCATTAGTTCAGAAGATGTCATGGAATTTTTGGATGACTTCTTTGAATTTTTGAATGTCCTAGTTGTTCTGGGACAATGAAACAGGCAGGTCCAGGACTGTTGGTTTAAAGCGGTAGTTCTGTTGCTCAAATGGGATCGCTGCAGTTTCTCAGAGTGCTTCAGTAAATATGCAGGCAAGGTTCAAGCCTGCAGCAAATAATACAAGGCAGTTCAGGAAAATATATTTGCATGATCAGAGGCAATGAAGTTTCAGGGACATAACTGTATGACTTGTAAGCTGAACGGTTGCTCATATGTACACTTTATGCTGAAGTAGATGCAAAGCAAAAAGCATTAGCCTTAACTAGTTGATGGTATCGATTGTGATGTTTTAAACTTGTGGTTGTAATCTCCTTAAGAGTAGTATACGGAGGTATACTGCTTTCTGAAATCAGAGGTTCTGGTTTCTGTTTGGAGCTCAGTGAAAACCAGATGGTCTTGTCAGAGTCAAAATACTGCTGGTGCACATTTTGGTTGTGTTCCTTTGACTTTTTGACTGGAGCATCTCTTTTGGTACTTAAACCTCTTCTCTAGGAAGGCAGCAGTACATCGTGTTGCCTTTCTTTTACCAATGTACAACTTGTTGTTTGAACTTTGCTAGTGCTTAATTAAGCTGTGGTAACTTCATCATGAGCAAACTTGGCTGTTGAAAAGCTTTATGTATGGTGTTTCATAGGCTAGTTTTTTATGGGACTTTCCACAAATGTAGCAGTACTTACAATATGGGTTTATTGTTTTTAGCTAGTGATGACAAGTTATCCTGCTAGGCAACAATTTATCCTTATTGGAACAAGTTTGAAACACATTTACAGTTCTAAACCCAAGGGATGTGTTTTCTTTTTATAGATTCACTGGTTTTCAATTTTCAATTCTTTTATGATGGTGATCTTTCTGGTTGGCCTAGTGTCTATGATATTAATGAGAACTTTGCGAAAAGATTATGCAAGATACAGCAAGGAGGAAGAAATGGATGATATGGTAAGATCTGCATTTACATTTTTAAAAATCCTTTTTTAAGGCTTATTTTCTCTTCGTACATTTGTTGTGTTAGCAGCTCTGAATGGCTTCCTTCAATTGGACAGAAAATTGCCTTATGTATGTCTTGAAAGTGGTGCTGGTTTTCTTCATAACATGCTCCTAGGCAGAAACCCAGATTTCTGTCTGTAGTTACCATGTTAATGTTGATATTCACACACTTAGGTTAAATGAGGTCCATTCTGAATGTGTAATAGAAGCCTGGATATTCTCCTAAGCATTTCAGAGGATTTTAGGGACAGGGAGGGAATCAGATTTTACTGCATCATACATTCAGGTAGTAATTTTTATTGTCTTCCTAAGGTCTCAAAAGTAAGCTTTTCTCCTAGATTTGATGCATTCAGGAGAGAAGATGTACTTGCACTTGAAGTTGCTTTAATAAATCAAACCTTTTAATTTATGCCTAGCTTGTGTGTTTGTCATAAACTAGATTTTTTTTTGTTATTGTTATTCCTAGGACAGAGATCTTGGTGATGAGTATGGGTGGAAGCAGGTCCATGGAGATGTTTTTAGACCATCCAGTCATCCTCTAATATTTTCATCACTAATTGGTTCTGGTTGTCAGATTTTTGCTGTGTCTCTTATAGTCATTGTTGTTGCAATGATAGAAGATTTATACACAGAGTAAGTATAATTGTACCATACCTTCCACATATAAAAACTTAAATGAACGAAATAATTAAAAAAAATAAAGTTCTAACTGGCCTGGAAAAAAGTTCGAGAGTCTTTAGTCTTTATCTTTAGATCAGATGTAGTATTCAGAAGGGCTCATTTAAGTTGTAATGAAACTTTGTCCTACTCTTATCTTGTGAGTTGGTCTCCTTTAATTTTACTCTTTTAATGCTTGTTTTTTACATGATTTATTATGAAACTAGTTTGTTCTGCAGCATCATGGGTAGATTATATGGGAAAGGAACGTTAAAAGATACATATTTTACTCCTGGTTTCATCTGAAGTGACAATATACTACTATATATTTACCCTGTTTTTTTCACCATGTCCTGTGAAGACTGAAGTGTTGTGAATAGTCCTCTTTGCTGCTGGTGGTGCATTAGGCCAGTCTTACCCACAAGTCTTCTCAGGAATGGAGATTTTATTTCTTAAATTCTTTCAAACAGATACGGTTTGCCTTGTGTTGCAGGTAAAAATCTCCAGCAGTAGGTGGGCTCTAGTCCTGGCTGGAGAGAATTCATTAAAAACAAACAAATAGTACTCAATTTGAAATGTAATACACTATTTGCAGTTCACCTAAATTCTCTTTCTCTACCTTTTATCTGTTTGAGATTTTTGGTGAGCTGACTTTGTCTGTTTCTGTAGTCATCATATTTTGGATACTTGGGGGAATTTTTTTTTTTTTTAACAAGTGCTTTGTTTAAACAATGGCTGAAATTTCAAAACTCTGTTCTATTTTCCCTTTCATATCACCTGTAACTATTTATTTTAACAAGTTGTAATACTTCTAATATGCCACTAGAGCGAACTCTTGTTTTTGAATTTAGCTACCTTTTAATGGTGTGTTTAAAAAGCCACTCTGTAGTACCAGTATCTTGGCATATTTTCATTTTTCATATAATGTTATTCCCCCCTTGTGCACCATGGTTACATTTTGGGATAGACTCACATATGCATTTTTAATTTTACTGCATGTCAGCCCTTTAAGGGAGGGAATGAAACCATTTCAGAATGTTTGTGCACTGTAGGGGAGCTGTAAGTTAGTAATGGCAATTGTAAAATGTCAGAGCAGTGATTTTTAATGCATGTGCACTTAGTCTATTATTGCGATAGGCCTTTGTATCACTTTCAGAGTGAATTTAATTCTGGGTGTGTAATGGAATAATTGACCAAACCTGGTGTAGACAATTCTTTTGCTTAAGAAAATAGTGATGTGAGTGAAAAAGGCTGTAAACCAGAATTACAAGAATGATTGTCTGTCAGTATTTATAGAATCATAGAATGGCTTAGGTTGGAAGGGACCCTAGAGATCATCCCATGGGCAGGGACGCAGTATTCCAGGTGGAGTCTCACAAGAGCAGAGTAAAGGGGGAGAACCACCTCTCTTGACCTGCTGACCACACCCCTCCTGATGCATCCTAGAATACGATTGGCCTTCTGGGCTGCATGAGCACACTGGAGGCTCATGTTGAGCTTCTCATCGATCAACACCACCAAGTCCTGCTCCTCTGGGCTACTCTCAACCCACTCTGTACCCAGTTTGTAGTTATGCCTGGGATTGGCCTGACCCAGGTGCAGGACCTTGCACTTTGACTTGTGGAACCTCATGCAGTTGACATGGGCCCATTTCTCAAGCCTGTCAAGGTCCCTCTGGATGGCCTCCCTTCCCTCAAGCGAGTCCACTGCACCACATGGTGTTCTTCAGGTCTGTTAAAATTCTTACGGATCATGCAGCTGATGTCAACTAAAAGTCTTTTAGTGAAATTTGATCATGCCAATTCTTAATTTATTAATACTGTTTTGTGTTTTAAGAAGCTTTTCCATTAGAATATTTGAAACATAAATAAGTAAACTCGAGAACAGGAAATTTTGAGATAATTTTAGATTAACCTCTGCTGATCATTTTACAGGTAGCCTGGATTTGCATGTGTCTCTTCACATTGTGCATGGTCTTCTGGGGTTTTGCATGTGTTTCTAAATTGTTTTGTTAGGAAAAGTGTTAAAATTGTTTTCTATCTAAACAGTAGCTTTCTAAAATGAAACTATGGCTAAGAAGCAAATGTTAACATAATGCTCCTTTAGCATATGTGACTGGCAGGTATATTTACTTAGTTTCATCCGTGTGGTCATGGAAGCCAGTTGTCCTAAAGATTGCTTCTTTGAGTAGGGCAGGCATACAGTAATGGCTCAACAAAAGCCAAAATGACAGTAGTTTGGAATCTCCCAGAACAACCAATTTGAAGAAAGCACCACAAGCTGACTGAAAACCTTCTATTGCTTTTTGCTCTCGAAGGGTAGCAGAGGTACATGGGGAAACAGCTCTATTAATAAATAACATTTATATCTTGCTATTCTTAGGCATGATTTTAAAAATGTATTTGGAGATGGCTTTTGTGATTTAAAATTATTGGCTTTGCCTGTAAAATTTCAGAAAAATTATGCCAAAATGAATACTCCAACATTTAATGAGTTCATAATTTAAAAATGACTGTGTTCTGATTGGACTACTCCATGCTGATTTGTGGCTTCATTATAGTATTTATAGTTTCTAATTCAGGTTTTCTAATTTTGTGTAAGATGAACATTTTTGATCTTAAAAGTTAATTTTTAAGAGATGGCAGACACATCATTCATAACCTTAGTATGTTTTTGTTAATACTGGCCTTAGTATTAAGTGAAGAGGACCTTAAATTTGCAATAGTTGAATCTTATGCTAAATATATGTTATATAAATGGTTCTGTTCTTCAAACATGAGGTGCACACATCCAAATGTCTGAGTATTTTGATCAGAGGTGAGATTTTTGTACTCCAGTGAAAATAAACACATGAGAAAAGAATGTAGTATGTCAGAACTCTTTTTCCCAGATTGAATTAGGCTTGGCCAGAAGCTTTGGATATAAACAGTTCTCATTCTTATGTGGATTTTACAATTTAAGCATTTTTAAATTTTTGTGTTGCCTAAAAATATTGCATAACGGTTTCTGCTAAACATATGTATTTTACTGTAATCTTTTGCGCTAATATTGTTTGGTTTTCTATTTCATTTACCAAAAAATAACTTATTGCAGGAGAGGATCAATGCTTAGTACAGCCATATTTGTTTATGCTGCGACATCGCCAGTGAATGGGTATTTTGGAGGAAGCCTTTATGCTAGACAAGGAGGTAAATTGTTTTCATGTTTCAGCATTATGTTGTTAAATGGAGAATTACTGTTTTCTGATTTACACCGATATAGAAGTGTCCTTATGGAGTTAGGCCATTAAGATGGAATTCATTAAATTCTTGATAAACAAAATATATTTAGAGTATATTTAACTTTTGTATTATTTCCTATTCAATATTGGCTTCATTTTCTAGCTAAAGATATCTGAAGTCTTTGGTTAATTTAAAAGTAATAAGAGCTAAAGAACTATTAACAGTTGTATCTTATGAATTGCTTGTTATACCCTTGTAGATAATCGTTTGGCTCATGACATCCACAGAGGATAAGTCTCTCCCTCTTCTGTAACGTGCTGTTAAACAGCTCATGTCATCTCCTCCAGACAGCTCTCCTTTGTAGGTACCAGGGAGGTTATCTTTACTAACATGGAAAGGATGAGTATACAGTAGTTAATAGACCATTAATTGTGGATGGGGAAGACTGTTTATAGCATCTTTTAAAGAATGTTGTTTTACTTTCCAGTATGGGCTCTGCTTTGTATGTAGCAAATTCAAACTGAGTTTCAGTAGAGAGCAGAAGCCCAATAAAATTGGCATAACAGATTTGGACGGACTGTCTTCAAGCGCTCCCCACTATGCTTCTGAGTTATGACCAATTACGTCCTTGCTGTCCACTAGCTTCATCCATTCCCTGTGCTGCAGTAAAAGCATAATCAATATGTATTGTCTTCTGCAGTGCTTTAGAAAAAATAATTCTGATAAGTTCACAGAAGAAAATTTATATCCTTTTAGCATGACATTAGCGTTCAGTCTCAACTGCGCTCTAATCTACTCTGAGTTTGGAGATTAGATTTTTCTTTTCATGTGTATAAACTTAGCAATTTATAGAAAAACAGATCTACGTAAATTAGAGTCGATGTTCTAAAATGTCCTGTGCTGTATAGTTGAGCCACATTTGCAGGGGTTTTCTTCTGCAGATCAAATGTATCAAACTGTGAAATGCTGATTATGTTGGGTCATGGTGAAAATACATATGATGATCTTGAAAAGCATATGCTAGTTTTCTGACTTTATTTAGTGCATGTTACAGATGCATCTATGGTGTATTAAATTTAAATATAGACAGTTTAGACAGTGAAGAGCATAGGAGGTAAAGGGAATATAGACTGAAAATTCCTAAGGTATTGCCCAAGAGAGTTTTCTGAGCTCCTCAGGGAGCTCTAAACTTAATAATAACTGCTAACAAGTGTTCTCTTTATGCCTGGGGTTTAGATATCACTTTCCTTCTACCTTTTCTGCTGTTGAAGATGTCAAGAGTTCAACTTTGCTGTATATTAAATGTTGTGGCATTTTGCTTTATACCAGAGATTGCCAGTTCCATAATGCATCCTGAATGTGTGGTGTCAGCTCAGTTGGGTCAAGACAACCTGGAGCAGGTGCTGCGTGAAAGCAGCTGTAGAGCTGAATTGTCCTGGGAGAAGTGTTCTTGGGGTGTGAGCAGGCTCTGCGCAGGGCCAGCTCTGCTATCTCCATCTCTACTAATCTGCAGCTTGCATATACACTTAAGTTTCATACCTTGGTTTCTTTAGCCACCTTAGTCAGCATATGCTGTTCTTCAGCTGAAATGTTCTCATGCTGTGTGCCTTTTCCCTGTCTTTTCACCTGGCCTGATAAATTGATTAATGTCCTGCATCTTGTGAGTTGCCAGGAGTCAAATGAAACTATCAGTTGACTCTTGGCTCTTGTATTGATATAGTGTTTGTTACTTATTTCTTTCACCTTTTGGGGGGATAAGTCACATACCTAAACTTTGGAGAGCTTACTGATAACTTTTTAAACAAAATGTGCTGTATCTCACTGGTCCCATTGGAATGTCCCTTCTTACAGGAAGGCGATGGATAAAGCAGATGTTCATTGGAGCCTTCCTTATTCCAGCAATGGTGTGTGGAACAGCCTTCTTCATTAACTTCATTGCCATCTATTATCATGCTTCAAGAGCTATACCCTTTGGAACCATGGTGAGTCTTTCTACTGGAGAATTTAAACACCACTGTAGGCACAAGAAAACTACATTTTAGTCTACATACAATTGTTAGTCATAGCTTGTTAGAAAATTATTCTAGAATGGGCTTAAGGTGCTTCAAATATAATTTGTTTTAATCTGGCAACAGCTGCTGGATGCCAACAACAGTCTTCTCTCTGCTTAAAATAAGACTTCTGTTTTGTATTCAAGCTTAGTGTTACAACAATATGGGAAGTTAACGACATGAATTTTTTTCTGGATGTCCCATGCAAGGTGGTTATAAGCTAAAATGCAACACAAAAAGATTCCAAGTGAAAACTACTTCCAAGTCATTGCAGTCAAACAGAAAAAAAAATAAAATAAAAGATCAGGCAACAATGTGAGATGAGACATCCTGAGGACATGTGGCTTTATGAAAATGAATCACTATTTTCACTTTGTAAATTGATATTTATTATTCAGTTATGGTCTCGTGTCTGTGTATTAACCATGTCAATTGAAAAACAATCCTAGTTGGATTACTTTCTCATTTAATCATGGTGACTTTTCTTGTTTCTTATGTTTTTTGTCAGGATTCTGTTTTCATGGCCCTTTCAAGCAACCCTAAATAACCCTGTGAATACAATGCAGGAAATAATCACTTAGCACTTTAGCAGAATTTCTGTTTCCATTTGCAAGGGATATTATTTGAGGGCGGAATTTTTTTCAAATATGCACCCTAAAATTGCTTTTTCTAGTTTTGTGCAGTAGCGCTATTAGCTTTAAATATATCTTAATACAGGAAGGCTTGTTTTCTTTTAAATATCTGTAGCAAATCTTGGGATGTAATATTTTTTTATAGCTTCCTTCTTTGCAGTTTTTGTGATACGTTAAATTTTTCAGTCTATTCAAAGATGTTTGAGTAGCCTTTGATTTCTTCTTAATTTAAATCTACCATGAAATGAAGTGTAGAATTAGTATCACAAGATCTGTCGTATAAAATGTATTATTTGGGATATAATAAAATTCAGTATGTGACTAAAAACACATCTTAAGAACATATTGTTAATGAACAAATGTGATAGAAATCATAAACATCGTAAGTGCTTAATAAAAAGAGAGACAATTTCCAGTTTCAGGCAAAGGCTTTCAATGAATTTCTGATGAAGGAGTCATTAGTTTACATTCATGTTGCTGGTTCTAGTCACCTAGAGTATTTTCACCTTAGCAGTATTTTCAATGCATGCCTAAATACCAGCTTTTTTACACTGAATTTATTGTTATAAACCCACTAAATATAAGATCAAATTGAACATGTTTATAACCTGTTCACTTAATTTTTCTGGTTGATTTCTTGAAGAAAGACTAGAATTCTATCTCTGGATATGTTTGTATTTATTGCTCTGTGTCCCAAAGGAATATTGTATTGTTTATTTCCTCAGCTAGCAGACTTATACAGGACTGTCATAAAAGTTTACAACATTGATCTTTGATATGTGCAAAGAGACTCTGTTTTACTGCTGAGCATGCAGTTATGATATCACATTTCTCACTTGTATTCACATTTGGAGGTCAGGAATCCTGAAGGAAGGGATTTCCACTTGTGCTGAAGTTTGTCTTGTAAATCTGTTCAACTGATTTGTATTTTAAGATCGTAGAAACGTGTGTGTGCAAAAGCAAATGGAAATATGAATCTTCAGGGGTTACTTAATCAGGCTATTAGGACTCTATATACAGTGATTTTCATGATCGCAAGGTTTTATGAAAGTGTTTGAATCATTATGACTGTGGCAATAAAACTTCTGTGGAGTTAGCAGACTTAGTAGGAGCGGTTTATGAATCAGAATAAGCAACGCTCTAATGACTTCAGATCAATTAATGAAGCTGGTTTGTAGAAGGAAATGAAAATTGTTCGAAATTACCATGTTATGCTTCAAGTTGAAGTCTCTGGGAAGCCCTCTGGCTTTATGGTTATGTGTCTTTCCACCTTTGTTTTCACCATTGAGAAGCTTCCAGAATTCTCTAGTGCAAACTTGCTTGCTACTACTTTCTTAGGAAAAAGTACCCTCTGTAATCTAAATGTACTAGAACACAGAAGTTACTTCCTTTACCCTGGCGTGTCTTGAAACCACCTGCCTTGATTTAAATTGCTGGCAAGAACTACCATTTCTTCTTGACTACTGTAAATCTTGAAAAAGCAGAAACTGAGTTGCTAAAGAAAAGTCTCTGAGCTAAAAGGTTGCTAAGAGATTATGCTTAAATATTCCTAAGTAAGACATCCTGTGCTTTGCCTGTTTTGCATTGCCACTTCCCAGTGAACCGCCAGCTAGTCTTCTCTCTGTGACTTAATTCCTTCCTGCAGACAGATTTTTCTATGGAATGTATGCAAGGACAGCTGATACTGTCAAAGCCAAGACATCCAAGTGGACACACAGTTGCTGCATCTTTGATCTACCTGGTATCTACTCTTCTACAGTTTGTCTTGAAATGCTCAAATTGATTGGGCTCTTCAGGACCTTCATACAACTCAATATCATTGCAGTCTGTTTTGAACTTCAAAGCTTTGATCACCTTGTTTAACACCTTCCCGATGTCTGGGTTCTCCTTGAAGATATGACAGGGAAGATCCAAACCTTGTTTCTGAAATCAGTTCTTCAGTCTCGGGACGCTGCCTTTAGTCCTTTTGGATATATGTGCAAGCTGTCTTAGATACACAATGGTAAACGTTCTCTAGTAAAATACACCATGAGCCTGAACAAAGGCTTAATCTCTTTCCTGGGATATCTTTGAGCTGCCCTTTCCTTCAAAATGCAATAAAGAATGTGATAGATTTTATTCAAATGCGAGGACTTTTTTGAAACTTAATGATTTAAAGGTTTCAACTCCTTAAGCATATGAAGGAAATATAGAAGTCTGGGTTTTTTTCTCTCATCTCTTTACCTGTATGGAAATGCAGTGGGTATTTTTCAGTTCTTTGTTCTTTTGGAGGCAAAATTTGATTTTGGCCATATTTTGTTTATTATATCCTACTGGTGAACATAGAGGAGTTCTGAAGGTGTCCTACACCTTGACTTACCGTGTGTTGATATTTGCCAATCTTTTCAGTGTATTTATCAATCATCTTTCTATTTTGTTGTATTTGAACTATACACCAAAAGTGAAGCATGGAATAATTAAAAAGAATTTTTGAAAATGGCAAGTGACCTCTCCATATACATTTGAGGAGTGTGGCAGTAGTTCTATGCAGAAGTAATTACTAAGTAATGCAGAATTTCTGCAGAGTACAGCATGATTGGATTTGAAGGGACCATCTTCATTCTGGCATTTCGTAAGTTGTGACTGCTTACATTGTTGTGTGTGATGCATAATTTAAAGATTTCCATTAAGGCTACTATTGCTAATGTAATATTCTGGCTGCAGAATCCATGCAACTTCTATTAAACTGTTTAAGATGTACCATTTTTGTTTTATTTGAGCAGTAGGTTCCTGTGTGACTAACATTTCCAGTATGCATTTTTAATGATTTAATTAAATAAAGTTATGCACACTGGATTTCTCTTAGGATCTAGACCCTAGTGTTTGCATCTTTTATACCTTGTTTAAACTAGAAAGATGTGTTTTCTTTAACAGATAGCTTAATCCAGGCTGCAGACATTCCTGACAGCTTCAAGTTGATAGGAGTATTGACTGCCACTGAAAAAGGAGGACCTGGTAGCGCCAAAGATTCTCATGCCTTGAGCCAGATAAGGAAATAGACCTAACTAAAAATAGAAAAAAGTCTAGTTATATACATTCAGCAGGGTGCTTCCTCAGATTGCTTGAAAGTGACTGTGGAACCCTTGGTCAAAAACCTCATTTTTGCTGAAAAGGGACACAGCTTAATGCTTCTGCCTAAATTTTAAACAGCTCAGTTTATCACCCAAAGCAGCACTCTACAACTGAGCTGTAATAATAACACTTTATTTTGAAGCCTTCTATTCTTTTCTTGTTCTGTATAATGTTTGGCCAGATGATGTGCAGAAAACTGTTTCACTGTACAAATTCAGCAACCTCTGTATGGGGGGAGAGTCTCATGGCTGAGAGTGCAGTTTTGGTAGCTGACAGGAAAGATCAAGCTGCTGCTTTGACAGTTAATTTTTATTGCTTTTCTCCCTTGTGCATTAAGCAGTCAAGGCACCACGGCCTGCTAGTAGCTGTTTAATATTAGATATGCTCATAAAAATTTTAATTATCACCTTTGAATGAAGTTTAATCTACAGTTGTCAGAAAATATGAAACACATGGCGCTAGAAAATAAATTTTATCCCTCTTGATAATGTTTCCTTTCAAATAAGGAAAACTGAATTCGGCACATTGAGTCAAGGGCAGGAGAATATTATTTTTACATCAAAATGGAACAAAAAGGGGTTAGAAAGAATGCAGCATTAGTGAGCTTGACAGTCTCTTCTATGGTGACTAAAACCCGCAAACAAAATTGGGTGCTCATTTATAAATATTTAGTGCAACAAAAATGCAACAGTCAAAATGAAACAGATATGTTTTAATTTACTGGCTTGGTAGAAAAGCCATGTAATTTTCTTCAGTAATATAGATTATGGAGAACCTGTGATTTTTTTGCTTTATGGAAAACTAGGTTTGTAGATGTAGTAGATTTGCCTGTTTTTGCATAATTGCATAATTTGTGTTTTCTGAAGTGGTAGGTAAAACGGGTCTGTGAATTTCTCTTGGCTGTTGTTAGAGTGATACTTCTTTTAAAAGGCTCACAAAGACCTGACTTTCTTATTTCTGCCTGTCATGCAACAGCTGTTATTGGGGTTTGTTGTTTTGGGTGTTTTCAGTATGTTACTAGTAGACCTTTGTAGGGAGATGCTTCTGTGGGAGGGCAGAGCAGAGCATATGTGTGTGTTGATCCTGCCTTGGTTTCCTCTTACCATTTGTGATGAAGTGGAGGCTAGTAAGTGCTGGAGCTGCTTTCACCATTGTAACCTCCTTCTCTGAAATCTTTGAAGCAGAAGGCTGATAACTTCATCTTTTTTCATTAAGACACTTGTGTATCCTAGTGCCCCGTGTTTGCTTCAGTTTGAATTTAAACTCTAGCTTTAGACATTGCCCAGCCTGCATGATTACTGCCCTTATCATCTGTGACAACAGGCACTACCTGTTTCCTTTTGGGAGGAAGGCAGTGTCTTCACCTTGGGCCTGAAATTATGAGGAACAGGCCTGAGAAGGCAGAAGCTAGAAAAGCCAGCTATCCACAGTCATCTCTCACACCCAGGGAAGACTATGACTGCCAAGAATGAAGAAGGTAATTTTCAGCAAGCATCAGTTTGAACGGGTAGACTACCTTGAGGTCAGACAGCAAGTTGAAAGCAAGAAAGAAGATGTCACTGAGGTCAGCACAGTGTGTGTTGATTCTAACCAATATCAGTTGTGTTGGTCAGCCTACTACCTGGAATCAGCAGGTGGTTGTCACCAGAGTGGGATTATCTCAGAAGACAGAACATTCACATCCTTATCAGCTTGGACAGCTTATCAGTGGCAGGGGAAAGTGGGAGGCATTCCTGAGCCTGCACTATGATCCATCCTTGCTTGCTTAGTTGGACCTCCTTTGTACTGCAGAGTCATCTCAGATAATTTTTAGACTCCTGAGTGGCTCCAGGGAAAAAGGAAAAAATGTACTTCAATTCCAGCTGTCCTCAGAACATAGCATAACATTAAGACAGGCAGTTCATTGTTGAACAAAACATTGACTTTACGTAATGCTGATTACTAGATTTCACTGAAGATGCTAGCTGTTCTGTCTGAAATCAGTTCATTTTTCATCCAAATGATTGATAGAATGGAAGATGGTACACCATTATCAATCATGCTTTGACTGATCTGTTAATGAAACGACAAGCATGCAGGTTTTCTGATGGATGCCAATTACAAATGTACTGGGGACATGTTGGCAGTACTTACTGAAGCAGTTATTCAAGAAATCTTGGTCTCTCTCAGCTTGTTTTATGCAGATAAACATTTTAGATTTCAAATACCAAAGCTGCTGCTGAGTCAGTCTCCTGGACAACTCAACAGCCAAGCCATTCTGGAACAATTTGGGCCTTCTCCTTGCCCACCTGATTTGAAGCCATTCAGCTCTGCAGTTGGTGTCACTAGAATGAGATGCTACTGACTGCCTTTTTTTCATCTAGGAGTTTGCCAGCTAATCAATAATTAGGAGCGGATGTTCCTTGCTTGATTTCTTGCCCAAGGTTATATTCTTTCCATGTGGATTCCCTATGATGGATGTGTTTTGCAAGATGGACAATTAGAAGCTATGAATTTTTGCTCCAGGCAAGCTTGAAACCCAAGGCTGTTCCCGGACAGTTTTTCTGCAGTAAAGCAGTGGATTCACTTTCTACCACTATCCCCAGCCAGGGGTAATTTCGGAGATCAAGAAATGAAGCTACAGACCTCTTGATAACTGCACTATAAAAGACAGTTGTGGCTGGATGAGCCATACAGATGTCCTTTCATGCTGCCTGTGTCTGAGTTTTCTGCGTCAGCCAGGGTTGAAATCTACCTGGTGGAGCACCATGGAGAGGGGCCAAGCTGGCACACCCAGAGATCCTTGCCACGCAGGAAGCAGAATAAGCTCTTGTTCCAAATGGAAATGGTTTCAATATGGTCAGTTCGGAAAGTCTTTGGATCCAATCCAGGCCTTAATTCTTGAACGTCTCTCCTACCCACAGCACCTCAAACAAGCTGGGACTTCCTGGTCAGGGTTTTAGTAGATGTAACACTCAAGATGATGTTTCTTGATGTTTTCTGATACTTTTTTGACATTTTTCTCTGAAAATTCTCATCTGCTCATTCTTCTAGACTGAGCAGTTTTCAAGGGCAGAGCCTTGCATCCATTAAATGAGTTAGTTGTTACACTTTTCCTGTAATTTATTCTTACACAACCTCAATGTTCTACCTAAGACACTATGCTTGCTTACCTGTGTTCTTTGAGTAATGGAAGAAGGTAAATGGGGTATACTAAATATGTTTTAATTGTGTAAAATCTGCTTTATTATTGGCAAGTATAAATACTACTTAGCTTTTACTTATTTACCACCGAAGCTTCCTATTTTAGTGGCTTATGATGTAATTCTTTAATAACCTCTCTCTCCTCAAAGACACACAGAGCAGTCTGGACAGTGCTTCTGCTTGTTGACCACCTGTTTGGTGTACCCCTTTAGTGAAGCATGAAAGCTTGCTCCATCCAACCCCAGGCAACATTTTCCATTCACATCTGACCTAGGCTAGTGTGATATGAGTCAGTAATAGATGGATAACTCAGTGACTTTTGTCAGATGTTGCCTGCTGGTGTGATTGGCTTAATGCTAAGTTTGTACTGAGCTAATGCAGTGCAGCTTCTCATCTCATGAAGCCTAACAGTTCTTGCTTTTCAGCTGCTTGCAGTAGACTTCTGTAGATATAACATATGTGAACAGCCTTTATTTGTCCTGGAGTGACTGCTTCTTAAAAAAGTCAATGTGTGGCTCTTAGACCTGCTCCTCTGTCCATTGTTTTGGATTAATCTGCTGCCACGGATTTTGCATCCTGATGGAGTGAAAGAGGAATGTAGATTCTTTGCTCAGGAGGCACCAGCGTGTACACAGAGCCTGAGGCAACTATGCTTTTAAAAGGCAGTATTTTCATATGTTTGCATAGAGAAGGTTATGGTGTCAGTATTCAGAGCTATGGTTACTGTATTACGGGCAATACAGGTTCTGTACTTATCAATATCAAAAAGTTAACAAACTGTCTAATGCCTAATTAATTTTGTGCTAAGGAGTTACAAGTAGGGAATGTCTTGCTAACCTCATTTTTCCCATTTTGGAAGATAAAAATACATTGCCTTCAAGAAATAGCAAAAGTGGAACTACATGCATATACTGGAAAAAAAGATTATTTGTGGTAAAATTTTAGGGAGGCTGTTCCTTTGAAAAGAGCTGGAGCATTGGCTTGACCTTGCTGCATTGTGCATAAACAATCTCTATGTGTAAGTGGGGCCATTGTGCTTCTCAGTTATGTATCTGTGTGCACCAGTTGCCGCCTGTGTCTTTGGTGGGCTGTGTTCTTTATTACCTGGGTGGTGGATAGTGGAGAAAATTGAACCCATTCTGACATGGCTTTACAGTTCTTGTTCAGGTTTCTTTTTTCAAATTGGATTAAAAATTTTGCACTAAGCAGTTGTTTTGTGTGCAGCTCCCCAGCTGCTTGATGTTAGCTCCCAAGGATACTCTGCAAAAGTTTGAGAAGCTGACGGGATTTTCTGTGATGAAGTCCCATGAAGATTTCCTTTTCTTTCCTGTGCAATGTATTGAGTATAGTGATTAGATGAAAACAGTTAAAAAGACAATCTGTAGTGGTTCTGTTATCTCAACAGAAGCAAGGCAATATACTCAATAGTTTCTCAACAGATAAATACTTCCATTTGATAACATAGATGTGTATTGACTACTGCTACATAACTAAGAGTATGATTCTACAGCAATAATTACTACAGACTAATATACAGGGAGTGGGTTTGCTATATTTTTTTGTCATCTTTTACCTGTTTTATTGAATTTGTTTGTTTGTTTACAGGTAGCAGTGTGCTGTATTTGTTTCTTTGTCATTCTTCCGTTGAACCTCGTTGGTACGATTCTTGGCCGAAATCTATCAGGACAGCCTAATTTTCCATGTCGTGTTAATGCAGTGCCTCGTCCCATACCAGAGAAAAAATGGTAAAGACAAGCATGAATGCTAACTAGAAAAATTCACTTTAGTATGTTGAAAATTACTTTTCAGATGTGACCATTGAAAGTTTTCCTGTAATAAGTTTTTTTTATTTAAATGGAATTGTGCCTAGAAGAACCACTCCACTGACATTTTCTTAATATGATTTTTCTGTTGAATTAAAACACTGTGGTTAATAGTTATAGCAGATTTTACAGTCTTGGATCCCTGATTCATGTTTGGCCTGAAATACTCTTTAGTTTCTTATGTAAATGGATGGTCCCAACCCAGTTCTTGTACAGGTATCTTGAAACAAAACCTTTCCTCTTTAGTTAATGCCTCTTACAGATTTAGGATTGAATGTGCCTTGGAGGCAGAACTGTTCTGGTTAATGGTCTCCATGCACAAGCTGAGACATATTTGCAGGTTTGCAGGGTGATGGTGGGGAGAAGCTTGCAATGCTGTTCCCAATTCTGCACTTTTGTTGATGGCACAGAGCCTAAAATACTCCAGGTATGCGATTTGAATTGCGAATAAGCCTTTATTATTTTTGAAGTGAATATAAAGGGCTGGATGCCTAGTCTCAAAAGATAGACTTGGGGTTTTGGAAAATCATGAATGCGTTCACTTTTTCCTATTAATTTAATTGAGATGGAAGCAGCAAGCTATGGAAATGAAAATATCCTCAGAGGATTTTTTTAATAGATTTTTCTTGCTTTCCCTGTTCAGAGTAATGGAACAGACAAAGTGAAGGGGGCACTGAAACGTGTACGCCTGCAATATCCAGGAAGTGCAGCACAGTCTCTTGTTAGCGGTGGGTTGTGCAGCTCAGATGCTAGGATTTGATTTATATTGTGACCTGTATCTTGGGAATCTGATGGATTTTTCTGGATCAGCATGACAGATAAATAAGATGCTTCTCTTGAAGATGATGAAATTGCACACTGTCAACTTAGACAAGTCTCCCTATAAATAATAAAAGAAGCTGCAAATTAAATCAGTGGTTACTAGCTAGATTCAGCATGATCGCAAGTACTACACATAGGTCACCTTTAGTAAGTGACAGTATATCTACAGGTAGCTGAGTATTCATTTCTGGCCATAGGCTCCTGACTAAGTATCACGTTAAAAATAAACACTGGTTCTTAATTATATAACCATTACTCTGCAAAATTTTCTTTGCACTTTTTGCTGTATTTGTAGCCGTCAACAGCTTTGAGTTTTCAGTGCCCTCATTCAAGGCTAGTGGATGGGTATGGGGCTTGATTGCTTAAGTCCTTTTTGGGCAAGAGAGATTCTTTCTGCAGCTGTTAAGGCTGGTTAGATGCCTGACCTTATGCCTGTAGGTAATAGGCATGAGACATATATTTTGTTTCAGCTTTCTGCAAGAGTAACTTCTCCTTCTGCCAAAGATGTTACGTGTAGGGAGAGAATCTTCTTTCTGTTTTGCTGGTATGAGACAGAAATATTCTTGGTAGCATGCCTTTTAAGTAGTTCTCTGTGCTATGTTAATTATCTGGTTATATGTCTTAATATGTTTATAAATGAAAGATTAAAATTGTCCCTAAATTACTCTTAATATCTTTCAGGTTCATGGAACCAGCTGTTATTGTTTGCCTAGGTGGAATCCTCCCTTTTGGATCAATTTTTATTGAAATGTGAGTATGTCGGCTATTTGCTAATTTGATTTAAAAGTATAGTAATTTAAGATCAATTACAATATCATCTGTATATTTTCTTTACTCTTTTCAGGTATTTCATTTTTACTTCATTCTGGGCTTACAAGATCTACTATGTTTATGGCTTTATGATGTTGGTTCTGGTTATCCTCTGCATTGTGACTGTTTGTGTGACTATCGTTTGTACGTACTTCCTGCTAAATGCAGAGGATTACAGGTGGTAAGTATTGTGTTATTTGCATAGTTAGCCAGATTGTTAGAGTTTTATGGAAAAGTAATGTTTTTCAGTCTAGATGGGTCTTTTCAAAGTGTCCCATGTCCAGATTTTAGCTGTAAGGGATAAAAGCAGTTCTTAGATCTTTTCTGTTCAGGAGCTTTCTGTGTGTATGTACATCTGTACATGCATGTCTGTATGTATAAAAAAAAATATGTCAAGGCACACAGGAATATGAAGAATGACCATCACTTGGTATCAGTGGTAGCTGTTGTCAGTTACAGCAGACAACATCCAGATTTTAAATAAGCCTGTAGCACCAGTATACTTTATTTTGAAGATAAGGTTTTAACGTATTGTGCGTCTTCTTGGGAAGCCTTTTGGTTAGATGTATCATGGACACGCGTGTTTACTTTCAGGCAATGGACAAGCTTTCTTTCTGCGGCATCAACTGCGATTTATGTTTACATGTACTCCTTTTACTACTACTTTTTCAAGACAAAGTAAGTGGTCCTTTTCTTGCTTGAGTATCAGATTGCTGTATTGCCAAATAAGTTTATTGAGAAAAAGTGGGAGAAATACCTAGCATAAATTCCTATCTTTCTTTTTCAGGATGTATGGCCTGTTTCAAACATCATTTTACTTTGGTTATATGGCAGTATTTAGTACAGCTTTGGGAATAATGTGTGGTAAGTTTCAAATGTATTGACAGATTTCTGTCAGTTTTTTAGACTGTCATGTTTCTGATTTTAGCTCTTTGGTTTTGGTGGTGTGTATGTCTGAAAGATGTGCTCCAGAAAGCTTACAATCTTTAAAAAGAATCTCTGCTCATACCTGGTTCCTACCTAATACAGGAGGTTTCTGTGGATTGTGTCTTCTGATAGGAAGATAATTTATTTACTGTGCAGAGAATTGCACCCTCAGTGCAATCTTGAGAGAGTCAGTGTTTGACAAGAAATTCTGCGAAATAAATCCAAATTAAGTTGAGTCCATGCTAGCATTTAGTCTCAGAGTTTTTCCTGTTGCTCTGGGACAAGGAGCTAGGTACACCCATTGAGGCATCAGTGGTATCACAATACTGAGGACACTACCATCTGTATCTTGTGGCATGCGTATGTGAGAGTGACCAGAACAGAAAGGACTGACACTTCAGGATAACATTTGAGAAATAAGTATTGGAATATTTGCAGGTGAGGAGAATGTAGAGTGCTCCTGTGTGCAGCTGGATTTCATTGCTTTTTAAGATACCATTTTGACAGATGGTTTAGAAAAAAATGCATAGTTCTCGGCATGGAGGTCATCTGGTAAAGTCAAGTGTACTTGTTCACCTATTAGCTTTATTTCAGAAAGCACTACTTGATTCTTTTGCACTTTCCTACAATGTTCTTTGCTTTTTATGTGTGATCTTTATTTAATAATTTTCTTCTTAGTTGAATGAATAGTCCTATAGACTAGTGGAAGGATTTCTTTGAATTAGGTACCTGAGACACATGATGTCTTACAGGAACTTACTTTCTATAAAGTATACATTTCTTGATATCCCAAGAGGGTGGGTAATTTCTGCTTTATAAAAAGGAGAGGGAAATAATCTCCTTAACTGCTGAGTACCTGTTGCCCCTTTCTCTCAATCTAATCTTGCTTCATCAGGTTCTTGGCACATTACAAGACTTCCCTGCTGTTCTGGTAGTCTTGCAGCCATTTTTTGTCTTTAATAGGCTTATACTTTTCAGCTCTAATCTTTTCTTTTTAAAGTGCTCAGGCTGGTATTGAGTAAAATGTCTATGATGTAGAAGCCAAACTTGCCCACCAGTTTCTGTAATTAGATGTTTTTCATAACATAGAAAAGGAAAATTGTTGAATGCTTTCTTGTCATGGTAGGTCACTACTTGATGGAATATTACAGTAAAATCCAAATTTATTCAAAATCAGAAATAACACATTAAACTTTTATTTCCACAGCTCTGTTGAGATTTCTTTTTGTCTTTTTAAGTGTGTTGGAAGAGAAGCTGTGAGATTCCTTTTTACTGAGAACTCCCATTTTCAGCGTGTGGAGGGGGGGGGGGGAAATTCCGTGTCAAAAAGCATTTGTCTAGGGAACTTGCTGCCATTGAGGTCTAACAGACATTTGTGTTAAAGAATTGTGCAGTGTGCATGCTACTGACTGTACGTCTTCTGTGAAAAGTGTGCAGAGCTGTCCTTTGGAGGTTCATGCAAATGGGCATGTGCAGTATCACACAGTTGGATATGAGACGAACTAGTTAGGGTCCAAAGCAGCCACAGGGAGACTCTCTGTATGCTTGTATCATCCAGTTCTGGTTTTAGTGCTCCTGGCAATGCCTAGTGAACTCAAATCTCACATGTAGTGGGATGCTTTGATCCACAAAGTCTGCTGCCCTCTGCAGAGCATTTCGGTTCTGGGACTGGACAGTAGGGAGCCCATGAGAACTTCCAAACCTTTTGAGCTCCTTGTGTTTCCTTCTCAGTGACAGGAGAGAATAGAACTTATTCCTCAGCTCATTGGATAACTTAGGAGCTAGGTAGTATAGAAAGGCCTCTTGCAATACCACACTTCAGCATCGAGATAAATGCCATAAGTATGACTGAGGGGACTTTTAAAAACAATGTGTGCTTACAAAGCCACAACTGTAGTAAGTGTTAATTAGCTTGAAGTAATAGATGGGAATTAATTTTTTTCTGTTTTGTTTCTCTTCCTCACTATTTGGATTTTTCTCTTTAAAAGCTTGTTCTGCTGAAATATGCTTGCTATTTCTGCTAAACCTATGTATACCGTAACCAAGTTATAAATATCATCTGATAAGGTGTTCAATAAATAAAATCATTCCCCTTACGGGGTTTTTTTATTCAAATGAGCCAACTGTCCTGTATTTGTTTCAGGACCTTCTTTAGTCCTCATTGTCTAGGGTTTCCCCCTCCCCAACCCATGTTTTATTCAGTGCCTGCGAAGCAGCCTTGAGGCTTAACCCCTGCCTTGGGTATTGACCATTAGTGGCCTTCATGGATAAGGCTCCTGTGATTCAGAATAGGTTATGGTTTCTTTATGGGGTTGAGAGCTTGTGGTCTCATGTGACTGCTTCACTCTACTTCTCCCCCTCACTTCCATCTCATGCACACATTCTCTCAAGATCCCAAATGAAGCACAGTTAATGCTTTGTTTTCCTGGATCTCTGTGGTATCTGGTATCATGTTACTAGAGAAACTCTTAAAGAACAAGTTCTGGAATATATCTGAGTTTATAAACTAAAATGGGCTTCGATCTATTGGCAGTGTCTGCTTTAACAGGCAAAATATGCTGAATCATGAAACAGTAATTCAGTGCCATTATTTTTGCCATTTACAGCATAAGACAGAAGATGAATTTCTTGACAGGTTACAGAAGAATCTGTGTGTGCTTCTGTATGGCTCTAAGCTCACATCACCTCCTCTGCACAGCCCGTGCTTGGGTCTGTCCAGATGCCATACTCGTCTCTCCTGGAACTGCCACACCTTCCCTCTGCTGCGTCCTCAGCACACCTAATGCTTGCCAGCAGCAGCCTGATCTGATGTGTGTGCTGTATTTGTTTTAATCAAACTCTACTTTGTTCAAGGTAGTAATACCAATCCCTCGTTTGCTGGCCAGGGGAGTGATTGTCAGGATACTTATACAGCTTGAAACGCTGTGCAGCACAGAAGCTGACTCCACAGGCTCTTTACCACTCTGATAACATTGGAATGATGCATCAAGTTTGCCTGTGCAAATTTCCTGATTAGATATGAATGTTGGGCTTTTAAGAGTCTAAAACCCCCAATTTTGTGAAAGTTTAATGGCTTACCTCCTGAATTATGCAATCAGTCTCCAGGATTTAAAGAGCTCCCTGGGTTCTGAATAGCTCTGTGGTCAGCAATGCTAGCGGCAGATCTGTATGGCCTTATTTTCTAAATGGGGGGGGGCACACCAAACCTTTGTATTTTTATTGGAAAATTAAGTTTTGGCAGAAAACTTTTAGTGTTGGTTAGGCTTTTGTATTTAACACATCTTGTGCAAGTCTGGTGCATCCTAGATCACAAAAAATGTTATTTCATGCTTTCTTCTGGGCTTTTCTGTATCGCTTCAGGGAAGCAAAAGGAACTTTTCTGTTCAGAGTTTGTTCTTTACTGAGCATCCAGACATTTGGTGTTAGGAGTTCTCTTCTCTGTACTGAATTACAGGCCTTGACTTTTCTGTCTTTTTCTTCTCATATGTGTTATTCTGGCAATCTGACAGCAGTTGTCTCTAATTCTTGCTTGATTTTCAACTTCACTTCCCCATGAGGCTGGTTTACTCTCATTTTGCCTGGAAGAGATGAAGATATTCCCCATGGATATTGTAAGACAACAGTATTTACTAAGCCTGGCAAACCAGATGTTCTGGGTTTGACCAGGTTGGTTGCTGAAACTCCTTCTGAGAAGAGGTCTTGGTCCAGTGCATTTTCCTTTTTCTAGATGTCCTTAGTCCTGCAGTATTTTGGGTGTAGCATAAGCTGTTGCCCCTATCAAAAACCGGTAACCTGTTCTTTTATTACTGCTGTGACAATGCATACTCTGCTCATGACTCTTACTAATTTGAAAACCACAGGTTGCAATTTCCTTTAACTACTGCTACTAGTTTAATCTCTTTGTACAGACCTCCTTGGAGTTTAAGACTGCTGGGATGGGGATCTATTATTATTTGTGCCTTGTGGGAAGAAAAAAGCCATCTGCCAATAAAACACTCATCCAGAAGGCATGTAACTTATAATAAAACCCTGCCCTCCTATCCACCTTCCCTGCAGAGTGGGTGATTGTATGTTTTTTACCCTCTGTTCAGAAAAAGGGACCTGGTTATTGGCAGCAGTAGGGGGTCTGCTATATTTATCAAGGCCAAGTGAGCATGGCCTCTTGGTAAGATGGCTTAATGGATTTAGATTGCTAGACTAGGGGAGTTCTTGCCAAACGTTCTCTGGGAGCATGGATAATGAGAGTTTAAGAACAAGTATTAGAGGTAAATAATTTTCTGTGTGCAGAGTGCATGCTTTATGTGACTGTCTCTGTTTAAGTGTGTATTTTATATTGCTGGCTTATTTTGATGATCAGGTCTCCTAACATATTCAACATTTTTGGTTTATTTTGCAGGAGCTATTGGTTACATGGGAACAAGTGCCTTTGTTCGTAAAATCTACACTAATGTGAAAATTGACTAAGGAAATAAGAAAATTGAACTATGGATCAGTTCCTCTTTTCGTGAGGATGAACTTGCACAACAAAAAGCGCGAGAAGAGATTTGGGGTTTAACACTGGGCACTATATGGGTCTCCATTTTGTGGATGGCTTAAAGTAACATCTATGTCATTGATCCTAAGTTCTTACTGACTGCTTTCTCCAACTGTTCACAGCAAATGCTTGGATTATATGCAGTAGGCATTACTACAATACGTGGCTAATCTTCCCCTCCCCCCAAAAAACAAACAACAAAAAACAAAAAACCTAGCTCATTAAAGATGAATAGACTAGCTCTCTTCAGTGAAGAGGACAAACAGTTTGTTTAAAGCATTTGTTCCATTCAATAAAAAGAGGGAAACTTGGCTGCTAAAACGACTTGATTAGTAGTCTTCCTGGTACTTAACATTTCTAAATTATGTAAAAATGCTGTTCCAGAAAGATTACTCTTCTGATTTTTACTGCCATTGCCAGGATAGGAGGTATGTTTTATATTTTGACTCCAGGTGCTTTTTGGTTTATTTGCGATATCAACTATACCCTACTCATTTGTTTAAAAAATAATTTAAAAATATATAAAAAACCCATATGCATGTAATATATCAGCTATTGTTCTAGTTGGACCAACTTCCCTTTATTTATCTTTAAAGTAATATCCAGCTACATCTTAAATCCATCCAAAGAAAATACAGTCTGAAGACGGGATGTGTTCTCTGCAATGCAATTTACTGTACAGTTAGAAAGCAAAATGTTAAATGAAGAGGATTGTTTGTTTTTTAATAAAACGCTTTGAGGTCTAGATTAAAACAAAACCAACATTTTAACTGAATGTCTAAAGTGATTCTCCTTTTCTCCAAGTTAGTCTTGCATTATTTTTTTTTTTCATTTGGGTTTGAATGAAGATTTTCCTTTAGACATTATACAAGGGGTAATAAGTGTATATAACATTAAATAATGTAACTTAGGTGTAGATCCCAAATGTATTTGGATGTACAGATTTACTACAGAGTACTTTTTTGATGATTCGGTGTAAAAATGTGTGAATTTGGGTGGCTTTTTACATCTTGCCTGCCATTGCATGAAAATTGGGGTTTCTTCACAATGTGTGTATGTCATGCTTTTCTGTTCTATTTTCTTTCTCAAGCTCTTACAGGAATTAAATTTGTAATTTAGAACATTTTAATTTTTGTTAATCCTATCTGGACACTTGTGTAACATCAAAAGCACAGTTGCTTTAGAGTGTTCAGAAAACTAAAATAAACTTTTCGGACAAAAATGTTCTTATTGTGAAAATAGATGAGTTTGCAGTTGAAAATGTTTGAAAAGGCAATACGGCTGAACGCCAGTTTCTGTATACAATATTAGTGTGGTTTTCAAGTATCAAAACCCCATGCTTTGGATAGAATTTGTTTACAACAGTATTGTACAATAGAGCTTCAAAGTGGATGACCAACCCAAAAAGATTCTTCTTGGCTGAGCTGTTTGTGGAGAAATCTGCTTTGTGATCCAGCTAGTGTACTGAGAAACCTTGGGGGTAAGCATGGACTGATTTAAATGGGCAAATAAAGGTTAAGTCTTTCTAAGATGACTATTAATTATGCACTGCATTTAGCTAGAAATGTCCTGAATGTGTTTGTGATAGATTTGAGAGCCAGTCGGCTTGTTATTTGTTTAGATTTTTTTTTTTTTGCAGTCATCTGCCACATAGGGGTGTTTTCATCAGTGTGGCTGTCTGAAATAGGGCATCTGCCATGGAGGAGGCAACTTCCTGAATTCAAAAAATGAACAAAGTATTTGTATTGATTAGCACTATATTGTCTATATAAAAAGTACTGATAATGCAGTAGCCACAGTGAAAAACAACCGCACTTTGGCGGGGTTGGGTTGGAGGTTGGGGGAACTGAACTGATAAGTAATAGTGAGTAGCAATGCATCTTGCTCTGCATGGCTTTTGAAAAATATTTGAGCTTTCAGCTCTGATTTCCCTGGCCAATTTTAACCAATCTATCAGAAAATAATTAAGTTTTGCTTTAGGTGAATGGTTGGTGTCTGTAGCTGAACACTCTTGCTGTTTAACAGAAGGTTATTTTTTTTTTTAGTACAGGCAAATTTTGAGATGAGCTTATAAAATAAACTGGGTCAACAATTAGTTTTCCTTTGTTCCAAAACATGGAAACTTAAAGCAAAGATTTTGTACTAGTTCTTGCTAGTGCATACAGCTGTGGAAAGCGCTCTTTTCATCCATTTTCTTCTAAATCTGAAGTGAGAAGCCATTATCTGCACACAAAAAATACATTATCAGTACTCTGCCAAGATGCAAGTTTTTTAAAGGAAATATTTTGATAATGGGTCTGTTTCTCTGTTTAGATCACTGCTATGTGATTAGTCTATCAGAAATGTCACTAAACTGTTTGTGAATTTCATTTAATCACATAATGCCACAGAATGGTGGGCTGCCTACTTGCTTTCTCTGTCCTCTGGCATTATTAGCTTTTGCATATCTAGGTAGGATTGTATCGCTTTTAAAGTGACATTGGAAAGATACTTACTGCACAGGCATTGCTTTTGTTGCTGCAAGCACGTTCCTCTGGAGAAGTACTGTGTTTAAATAATTGCCAGTTTTATACTTCCACCTTAGCACATGTTTAAGTTGGAGGTTTGCGTTGTTTTCCCCCTTCCTTTGGGTTTCTGAAGGAGTATAAAATGTGACCAGTTTTCAACAGCTTATCTCTATGGTTGCTGTTTGGGGCAAGGCTGTCCGTTTGCCCCCCAAAAACTGTGGGTATAGCTTGAGCCATCTTGCTTGATAGAATTCAGAAGCTCTCTGCTTAGATGATGTAGTCCTTCCTCTTTTATGGAAGAAATAAAGATCTTACAGCCAACATTCCTCTTTCCATGGTTGTTTCTTAGGAGTGTCTAGTTCTTGAATTCAGGCTTTTTGATAACTCTTCAGTTGACCGCTCAGTGCATCTCTTCTCACTTGTGGTACAAGGGCCAGAGAATTGGGTAAATAGTTGTGTAGCAATAGCCACAATTTTACAATTGTAAATCTTTTCAATTGAGGCAGTGTGTGAATAGAAAGCACCTCTGGTACTCATAAAAAGTGGTGAATGCTGGATTGGAGATAATGGAGACTGCAAATAAACATTACATTATGCTTTTATTGATGTCTGAATGTTTTGAAGGAAGCATCTATTAATTCCTCTCCAGAATTGCATTCCAAATTGTGTAAAGGGCACACAATTAAAACAATTAAATTGTTTTCTGTATGATAGTTCAGGTGTATTTCTTTAACAAGTTTCAGGTTAAAAAAAAAAACACAACCTTTTTTAGACTTTTGGTGCTAAAACTGGGTAAATTTGATAGCATACTCTTATTGCTATTGTTACTGCAGAGGTAACACAAATTTAAAAGTTACATTTTGCCCTGGCTTCAGCATCACCAACATCCAGCCAAATTCGCCCAAGCTGGCTTCACTGAAGACAGCAAAATTGCACAACTGAGTGCATCAGCAATTCCTCTACTGGAATGTGTCCGAAAAGTATAAGCTCAGGAAAAAACAAGTCTCTCCAGTCTGTGGACAAGGAAACTGAATAGTTGTAGCTAGAGTTGAGGGGTCCTCCTATCTTGAATTTATTCTTAACTGTGTAGCTTGTCAAGAGTCAGTTGGAACTGTAGGTTGGAGAAGGATTCCATTTTTTGATCCCTTGGATCTTTTCTAGCTAAATGCACTATGGTTCCAAGCAGCCTTGCAATGGCTATTAGCACTGCTGCTGTCTAAAACAAATCCCTCTTACCAGAGTTAGTACTGAAGTTATGAAAGCCCCTGCTATTGTTAGACTTCTGTTGGAATAAAACCAGACTTTAAAATTTTGAAGCAGTGCATTTATGGTTTGCATTCTCCAGGAGCATCTTTTAAAAAAAAAAAAGTTTTGGGGCCATTTTTTTTTCAAAAGCCTTGTGAGAGAACGTTTACTTTTTGCTAAATAGCTTCAGTGGGAAAATTCGACTAATTTTGAGGAGACATCTGGATGCAAATTATACAAGTGGTTCCACACATCTCGTGGTTTTTGCCAGGAGGTGCTTTTCACTGGGGGCAAGGGGCTGTTACAGTATTTATTTTAATAACTAATTCTGTGGTTCTGAAATTTTTCTTCAATTTTTGGGTTATGATTTGGGGGGAAAAAAAAAAAGATGGGAGAACCCATCAATCTGGAAGGCTTTCTGCAGTTCCAGTAAACTCAAGCAGTTCTTGGACAGAATCACTTTAAAGGTCAGAAACTCAGTTGGGAAAAGGATAAGAAAAAGTTTTTCTCTCTGGTATGCTCACCTAGTTCAAAGGCAGGCCTCTGGAGTCAAATCTGCTGTTACAGTATCAATACCCCCAGCCCCACACCAGTTATGGTCTTTCTGTTTTTGTCAGTATATTCACCATGATGCAAGGCTTTTGCAGTAAACCAAGGATTCATCTGTCACAAGCAAGGGAGATGATGTTAGTTGCTACCAGCATTTTGGACTTGTTGATAGGTTAATTTTCTCTCTAGCTCCTAGGAATACAATACATAACAGTATGTCGAATATCTCTGGAGGTTCTACCATGCTGAGGCTTCATGTCTCATGAAAACCAAATCCATGAAAACTTTCCTTGCATTCTAGACAGAAGATCTCCTTCAAGACCTGGACTTGGAGCATTCCAAAACATAACTATACAAGTTCATACTTATCCTTCAGTTGACATCACAAGACTACCGTATGCCAGAAAATACATGCATTTTTAGAATTGGGAGTTTGTGTGCTATTAATGAAATGCCTAATTTTATAGAACTGTTATTCTGAGGTTTTCTAATACTGTGAAACATGCTTACCCGTATGATGCAGTAGTTACCTTGCAGTTGACCTAATCGTAGACCTAAGCCGTATAAACTTGAAATGTGCTGGGTCTGGGCCAAGAAGTCCATTGCCTAGTGGTTCTGTCTAACAAGCTGGCCGACCTAGAAAAACATGCTATAGTTAGGCACCATGCTGACAATTATTTTTTTTTCTGAAGGCTGTGTGTCACAAGCTTTCACTTGGTTTCTGAAAACTTTTGAGAGCTATTGTAGTTAACTCTTTCTGAGAAGCTTCCAAACATGTCTGAGAACATCACGTGATGCTGAACTCAAGGCAGCTTTTGTGGCTGCTCATTTTCATTTCCCAAAGTTTTGTCTCAGGAATTTTGGAGTTGTGTAATGTACTAAAGTACTAGACAAGACATGATGGTTTACTGAGCTACTAGAGAAGTAATACTCCCTTGGAGTTCATTTAATGCTGTTTTTTCATTCTGAATCACTAGTCTTGGTTTAGCCATATCACTTTATTGGGCTGAGAAAAATGGATGATGTTACTACCTTAGCATGAGTCTTTTCTTGCTTTGCTACAGAGGAGTAACTACAAGAATGGGATGGAAATTTTCTCCTCTTTTCCCTTCTAATGTCAGGCCAGAAGCTGGCAAGTGAATTAGTGAAGATTACCTACTGTTTGATTTAAAATGAGATCTGACAGTTTTACAGAGACAAACACCCATTTACCTGCAAAAAATTGGAGACTTTTATAATAAAACATTGAAGAGATGCTGTTAGGTTACTGAAGTTCTGCATTTGGACTCTGCAGAATCATATCTAGTAGTTTAAATTGCTAACCTGAAAGTTGATTTTTGTGGAGAATTTTTTATTCTGTTTATCTCACTACCAGAAAGTGATCAAATACCCACCTTTGTCTGAACCTGAAATGCACCCCATTTTTTTATGATGCTTATAGTGAAATAAATAATGAAAAAGGAAATCACTATTCCTGGGGGTTTTTTTCCCCAGTTACTCCTAAAGAGTGACATGTAAGACGAACTTATTTTAAAGTCTTGCTTGCCTAATGAGAAGAAATACCTGTGTGTGCTGTGCTGCAGCTATGTGTGTGGTTTGGACAAAGATGTTACTACAGATAAATCTATATACAGAAATGGTAATTGGGGAACTTCTCTAAGGCAGTTCTCCATGAAGGAGCATGTCTGCTTTTTTGAAAATCATTGAAGTTCTACCCACTGTTGTGAAACAGCCTAAACCCAGGTAGTGTGTGCTATCAGGCTCTGTAAGGGATGCCTGCCGGTGAACAGGTAGATGCAACTATCCCATCTCCATCTCTTAGCAAAGGCTTGGAGAAATGTTTTTACTTTCTCAGATCCATCTCTTTGAGGAAAGAGAAGAAAATTATCTAAGAGATTTTTTTCCTATGGTGAAAAATACTTTGGAAAGACCAGTGGATTCACCTTTCAGAATTTTCAACCAACAGATGCTTTTCCACAGGTGTTCCCACACCTGCCTGCTTAACCCTGCAGCAGAGATCACCAAAACCACCAGCTTTGCTCAGTGCTTTCCAAGGACAACTGGCTTCTTTATGAACCCTGAAAATGGATTTTAAGTGAAGTAACGTGACGCTGGTTTGACGCGCCTCAGTTTGGGAACCAGTGGACAAGCTAAAATTCATACTTCAGAGAAGAGATTTCTCTCCCTGCCTCCTGTAGCTTGTCTCTGACCACAGCTCAAAAATACCCCATCAACAGCTTGTTTTTCCACACACAGTTCAAGGATTGCAGTAATGATGTGAAAATTCCCTGGTCATTTTTCAGATGGGATGACTTTAAATCCTGTCTGCTGCTACTTTGGTGAACAAAAATGAATTTTCCAACCATTGGCTACTTATTCCTGGCTTCCCACAATGTATGTTGAGTTGTTAATGCACTGGTGAATGTGCCTGTGACTGCAGTGAGCTCTCTGTACAGTGGCTTTCAGAATCCCTGAAACACATTTAAGCACATATAGGTCAGTACCTTTAAAGGCTCCTTTTGGTGAATGAATCATTTAACTTTACAAGTGGTATTTCCTGGGTGGCAATGCATTAAGTATGATAAAAAAAGAATGATGCATCTCCAGCCTACTGCAGCAGAGACTAAAATGGGTGATGGAAGGAAGGGAGAACAGGGGTCAATATTCATTTTATCACCTGGATTTGTCAATGATATTGGTCAAGCTGGTGAAGAAGGGGTCAACTTTAGGAGTGATAAGGGTTGTTGAGAGCAATAGACTGCTAGACAAAACTAGATGGAGAAAATGGGCAAGAGGAGATGGGGAAAGGGAACAGGCTTTATCAGGATGGGAAGCCTGTAATGATAGTAACAGAGTAAATGAGCCTTTGATAGAGTGTCATGAAGCAGAGGGCAGGTGATGGCTCTGCAGAGCGCCCAGTGGTGCCTGTAGGAAGCGATGCACGGCACATTGGGCTACATCTGCAACAGGGGTACTTTCCTACCAAAAAGGAAGCAATGAAGTAAGTCCAAACAGAAGTGAGGGATACTGAAGTGCAGAGGGAAGAGAATGCTCTGGATTCAGCTCCAGCTCGTCAGGCCTCTATCTGCCCTCGTAGTGGTGATGTACATAGAGGAAGAAATATGTTAGCATGTATGGGGAGATAAGACCTGAAAAGGAAATCTCTGCTTGTAAACCTTGGACAGCTGAGGAATCACAAGTGGGACAGTCTCCAAGGGTGTGGTGCCTTAGTCACTTTATTAGAAGATTTGATGGACCCAAGTGTTGGCAAGAGGGAAGAAGCAGGTCTTGTGAAAAAAATAACAAGTGTGTGTGTGTGTGGTTTGGCCTTGGGGCATGTTGTGTGCCATCAGCAGTAAGTAGCTCTCACACAGCTTTGCCCATGGTTGCTGTTCAGAAAGAGCTGTGTGCGTTCTTGCCCATCAAAGCTTGAAAAGATGGTGGATTTTGTTTGCGTGTATTAGGCAGGAGGGGATTCTGCAAAGGAAAAGGCCACCTTTGATAGCTATGGATATAGATTGTTTTGGTTTCAGATAGTTAACGGTTAGTGTCGCAAGTTGCACTGTTGGTGTGGAACTTCACTGTTTTACCAGCTTCTATGAAAAAGATACTTCCACAGGGTTTTTTAATGTTCCTTATTTGCACTGATGTAGCACCTGCCAATCAAGATGTTGTGAACTGATCTTCTAAACACCAGGTAGCATTCATTACCCTGCCTGCGCTACTTTGTCTGCCAGTTGCAAAATGCCATGATTGTTACTGAGAGCCATTTCTAGATGGGTCAAGCAGCTCTCATCTTAGGAACTTCCAGAGTCTCCTGTAGTGGGGCAACTATTTTGTTTGTGTGTGGATAATAGTAATAGACTCCTCTGAACTCCTTCATGGTCTCGTTCTAATTGCACAATTTTATTTTTCTCCTTTTCTCTTCTTCCTTCAAAGCTGTAGGATGTCCTCTTGTATGTCCAGCCATGTGTAGAGTAGAGCTTCTGTATGCAGAAGAGGCTGGGGTCTCCAACATAGGCTGCCATCCTGGAAGAGGTTAACAAACAGTTTCCATGTGGTCAAAAGACTTTGTTCTTAGTGGGTGACAGCCCAGATCTCCAGCCTGCTGACAAGCGTAGTGCTTGCTCTGCTAATCTATGATGCTGATCAGGGAAGCTGTTGACCCTCCCTTGCCAGCATTGAAGCTTTTGTTTTCCAGCTTCCCATATCCTCAGAAAGTAAAGTTGCCCAGACCTCCTCTACAGAGTAGGGAGAAAAGAGCACCTAGTGCTATTATCTCATGATAGGAGATATTATTAGGAGTTTTTCTGAAGCACAGAAAGGTGATCAGCCTTTCCTTTCAAAATAACTCTTAGGTTCTGCTCTGACAAAATCATAGAAAGTAGCAACCTAACAGAAAAAGTAAAAGTTGTTAGGGCTAGTGTGTATATGAGCAGCATAAAGCTGAGGAGACAGATCTAGTTACCTTACTAAGTTTATTCTGTTGGGTACTTGTCTGCATTTCTCTTCAAAAACCTATAGTGATTGAACTCTCTTGGTTCTTCATGGCAATCTGCTCTAGGACTTCCCTGATTTACTGCTAGAAGGCTTGCCTAAAACCTAAGTCTTCCTTGATCCAGCTGATGCTTATTCTTCCTTTACATATTTGAAGAGCACTACTGTCTTCTCCTCTGTCCTCCATGCAAGTCTCAGCTCAAGTCTTCTAAAGTTGTACCTAAAGCCCTTGGTAATCTTCTGCTAAGATGATGAGAGCAAGAGCAGGAGCAAGATGCTCCTATGCCCACGGGGCCTTGAGTGCTAGACTAGTTTCCAAAATTACCGTTGTTTTCATTGTTTCTCTTCAGGACACTCATCAATGGATAGGTCAGCTGCATTTGCAATCTTCACAAGTTCTGTACTTATTTAGGGCTCCTGTTCAAAGTGCCCATATTCTCTAGGCTTGATCTCAACAGGTGGATTTGGTGTTACAGCCCCAGTTTGGTGGCCATCAGTGAGGAGTGAAGGGCAGAGAGCCTGGAATGAGCATCCTCGAGGAAAGCAAATGACCATGCAGCTGTTTTGCTCTCCAGCATTATCAATAAGTCCTAGTCACAACCTTGACTTCTCCATTGAAATATCTTCTTGTTATTCCTGTTTTCTTCTCCTTTTGCCAAGATTGGTACAGCAAAAGGGTGTTTCACTCTTGCAGTGAAAATCCAAGACCTTTCCCATGCATATTTTCTCTTTCTGTGAGTGATGGCCCCTGGAGTAGCCTGGGACTTTCCCCCATGGGAGACCCAGACTCCCCCACCTGCTGATCCCTGTCATTCAGGTTTCTCCTCTGATGCTCTGGGACCTGCTTGGAAGCACAAAGTGGAGGAAATGCAGTGTCTTCTGCTCAACTGTTGCCAGAACTGCAGATGTTAAAGGCTGAATGCAGATGTTAGCATGGTTGTGCTGCTGTTTGTCTGGGCCACAGAAAAAAATGTCCAGCTTGCTCCATCTCACGTCACAGTGCAAAAGACAACAAGAAAGATTCTGAGGTGTTGGTGGATAACGCAACTGCCATCACCTTGGTTATAGCCCCCGAGATATGTAGATTAGGCATAAAAACATTGGTGTTAGATTTCTTCAGGTAGTTTCTTGTGCATAGGGTAGTATCACGTGCACAAAAATGTCTTAGAGTGCCCTTACTGTAATGTCTTGTACCTTGCTGGTAGTTGTTTATATGACATCTGTTATTTTTCTTGACCTCTTCCCCTGGGTAGCTATGCGGGCTGTGTCTCCTCAGCGCTGTGTGTTACAGAAGATAGATGGAGAACCTGATGCTTGCGGTGGAAAGTGGTTAACTTGTGCCAGCCTCCCCTTCCTGTGGGAGGGAGTCTTCCCCACGGTCCCCAGCCAGCTTACCCAATGGGCTTTTAAGGAGTTGTATAAAATTCTAGCGCATTCGATCAGCAGAGCTTTTGACCGTGGTCTTCATGCCAGGGTTTGATGCAGCCTTTTTGGCCTCTGTGAAGGTTTGGAGAGGATATTAATTTCCTGACTTCATATTTTCTGGGAAGCCAATATTAAATGGAGGACAGGGGAGAGAGGCAGAAATGGTTTACAATAGCCTGCGTTACTGCTGAGGAGATGCCTGAATCATGTTATGCCTTTTTATGCTCAGGTATCATTCACTGCTGCAGACTAGAAGTGACAAATTTATGGATAGCTGATGGCAAGCCATCATCTATCTGAGCGAAGGGAGGGTATGGAGCCAGTGCCGTAATAGGAAACCCTACTTGAAGATCCTGCTGTGGGAGCTTGAAAGTGAAGTATGCAGTTGAAGAGTTATGGCACAGGGTGATTGTGGTATGCATGTTCACCCCAAGAACCCCCGACTGAGCTTGTATACTTGTCAGCTCTCCTCTGCTCACGGGTGCAGTGTCTTTGCTTAATGCCTTGCCTATTGAGCAGCATGAGAGTAGGTGAGCAACCTGTAACTATTAGAATCATAGAATCATTTAGGTTGGAACAGACCTCTAGGATCATCAAATCCAACCTTCGTCCAACATCTCACTGCAGTCTCAGACTGTAATGTCTTGTTTGAGCAGTGACTGCCATGTGTGGCGTTGAATTCATGTGGAAGCACCTGCCTGGCCCTTGTGAGATGATTCGTAAGACTCTTCAGCATCCAGTGAAGTAGCTGGGCTCTGGGCATCTCTCCTCTCCCTATGGTGTCACTATGTAAGTAGTAGAGACATCTCGTCCTGTGTGGACTACCTCCATCACAAGCCAGCAACCCTAAAGTATGATGCTTTCCATTGTGTTACCCCATGATCTGCTGTTAAAGATTTCTGAGATACTGTACAGTGTCAATTTTGATGCAGCTGAACATCTCGCACACAATCCATCTGCCTGATTTCCCAGACCTCGCTGTGTATGGATCATCCCAAAGCCCAAATTTCCAGTAAAACAGCCCAGTTGCCCCTGAAAACAGCTGTAATGCACTTAAAAGCAGGTGAGAGGAGTAGATGCACACCCTGTTTTGTCCGTATTACTTAATTTCTCCCATTCTTTGTTGGGTTTTTTTGTCCCATCTTTCTCTACTCATGGTCTTGCAACTCCACTTACACATGGATTTTAAGGCTGCAATGTGAAATGGGTGTCCTTCTCTTCTCTCAAGTAACAAGTGATAGGACGAGAGGAAATGGCCTCAAGTTGTACCAGGGGAGGTTTAGATTGGACATTAGGAAAAATTTCTCCATCAAAAGTGTTGTAAAGCCCTGGAACAGGCTGCCCAGGGAAGTTGTGGAGTCACAACCTTTTGAGGTATCCAAAAGCCTTGTAGATGTGGTGCTGAGGGACATGGGTTAGTGGTGGATCTGGGAGTGCTGAGTTAATGGTTGGACTTGATGATCTTAAAGGTCTTTTCCAACCTAAACGATTCTGTGATTCCATGAAATATTATTTCACCCAGTAGCGGATGAGCTATTCCTCTTGGGCTGTCCCTGAAGTCACAATTATTTCGAGGCTAAATAATAATAGTAGCAATAAATTATTAGCAATAAAACCCAGTAGCGATAAGTTATAATAATAATAATATATTTTATTAATTTTATCTATTACTATGAAGTGCGGCAACCGGGAGAGGAAGCAGGTTCCTCACCCCCGACGGACCCCGCGGCCCGAGCCGGGCGGGGCCGTGGGGTCCATCGGGGGCGGGGCAGAAGCGCGGGCGCAGACGTGATTGGCTGGCCGTGTCTTGAGTGACAGCATCGGTACCCCCCTCCTCACGCCTCCCGCGACTGCGGGGCCGCTGTCGCCGCGCAGTGCCCGCATCCCGGGCAGCCGTGCCGCCCACACCACCGCGATGGGCCGCGGGGCCGCCCCGCTCCGCCGTTTCCTGCTCTCGCTGCTGCTTCTACCTGCCGCGGGGACGGGCGGACGGGGAGCCGCCTTAACGGAGAGGGAATCGGAGCCGGCGGAGGAGCTGATGGAGTACCGCGACCCTTGCAAAGCTGGTAGGGGAGCGGGCGGGCTGCAACTCCGGGAGAAGTTTGCAAGCACGGAGGTGGCGGACAGGTGTCCCTGCGAAGCGCTTCTCGGTACTGGGCTGCCGCCCGGGACCGGTCCCAGGCTCACCTGGCCGCGGCGGAAGCACCCCCCGGCCGGGAGCCGCCTCGGCATCGCCGTTGCCCTCCCAAGCCCCAGCAGGCTACCGGCGAGCGGCGGGGCTGCCGTCCCGCCCGAGCGGGAGATTTCTGCTTGACCCCTGGCGTGCACCCCCGCTGCCGCCGTTACCTGCGGGCTGCAGTCCCGGGTAGGAGGCTACGCCTGGGTTTTTTTTAATTGTTCCCTGATCCCCCCATCTCTGCGCTCACCTACCTGTTACCCGCCCCTCCCACGCGGGTTCCCCTCTGCAAAGACAGGGAAATGCCCAGCGGTGCTTTGCTTTCTGGTGTTGGGTTTTTCCCCCCATGTAAGCTTTTCCTGTGCATTTTTTCAGCCTGTTGGCAGCTGTTTCAACTTGTCCCGGAGTCCATCTGGCCCGAAATTGCGGTGCGTGCTCCGGGGAGGCAGGAGCACGGCGGCGCTTCACGGGCTCCTCTGGGGCTCTCCCGGGGCCCTCCGGCGGGAGGGGGCCGGTGCCAGTGCCCCGGGCACCAGCCGAGCCTCCCCGTGTGCGCGGGTATTTTCTAGCCGGCTATGTGCAAGTTACCGCATCCTTTCCAGGAAACCTCCCGCTGCTCCCTCCATCCCTTTTTCAGAGTTGTTCGTTCCCCTGTTAGGCTGTGCTCAGTCGTTTCTGAGCTCGTTGTAACCGTTTTTCACTGTTTCATTTCTCCAAGAGCTTCTGTCATCCCTAATATCTTAATTCGAAGGGAATGTGAACCCAGGTTTTCTCTTTGGAAAACTGCTGGTACTATTGATGTGACTCTTATTCCTTTTAGTTTCAGCTATCAGCGAATGTTGTGGTCCTGTGAATTGCTTCTCTGCTGGGAAATTGGCAATCGATACCTTGTTAGTCTTGTTCCATTTACAGATAATTTTGCGCAATGTCCTTTTTTCTTAATATTGTAGGAATCGAAAAAAGGAAGGAGTTTCTTTGTGTGGGGTGTTCTTGGTCTTTCTTTTGAGTTGGGGCTTTGCCCTCCAAATACTCTCTTAGCTGTTCATCAGTATCCTTTGGTGATAGCTTCTCTTGTTATCAGCTCTCTCTTGACTGCTTTTAGGGAACCTGTAGCCATATCTGCTCACATAGACGAGCTCTGTCAAGGCAACAACTGCCAGAGCCCCTCTGTTTTGTATAGCAAGTTGTTTAATTGGCCTTGTACATGGGCTGTGTTGGAATGGTGGCTTATATTCCAAAATTTAACTCAGTCCTCTTCTCTACACAGAGTATTTCTTGCACAAAACATTCCCTTAATCAGTAAGTCATTTGTAATTTGATATATGGTTTGGTGGGTTGTTTTTTTAATTCTTCGTAATCAAAATGGGACCTAGTCCACTCAAACATGTTTTACTGTATTTTTGTCTGCTTCTAAATGGTAATGAATTTGTTTCTTCCCAGTGAAACTAGCTGTTAGAGATACGGCTCTGATTCAGACCTGGAGAGCTGCAGCTGCAGTGCTTTGTCCTTCCCATCTGGAAATACATTATCCTTGCTTTCCCCTCAAAAGTATGGCGTTGTCTCCGGCGTGCCTCACTTGTGCTTGGGTGCACTTGGGACTGTTGGGTATTACTGTCAGGTCAAGTACACGAAGGACGAGGAATGCTCCTCTGAGGACCACGTAGAGAACATTAACTGACTTGCATACATCAGATAGGGAATCTTTGGCAGAAAAGGGAAAAAAAAAAAGAAAAAATTATTTCTCCAACCTGCCATTTATTTGTCTTTGCTGTAAGACCCTTTCTTTCTCCTGCAGTCCTGTCATCTTCCAGGCTCTCTGTCTCTGACTTCTGCTTGTACACAGAGAAGAGCCTGGATTGCTAACAGCAGTCTCCCTTCATTGTACATCCTCACCTCCTGTCCTGCTGGGCAGAAAAACCTCATGTGTGTTATTCCTGTCAGTTCAATTCAGTCAGGATTAATTGCAGAAATGATCTTTATATTTTGATTTTTAAGTGTTTGCCTCTAATACTTTTCTGATGCCTTTTTTCCAGTAGAAAGGAAGGAGTGAACAAAATCTCCGGAGGGTACACAATCCTTTTCTGGAGCCCAGGACCAGGCTGGTGTTTCCGACAGCGCTGGCACATAGCTGTCTATGGTGGAGGCTGTCAGGCAGCCTAGTCCAGCAGTGCTTTGGCTTTCCTGTTGTCTGACCTCAGGCTCCAGTACTGCAGTTTAAGTCTGCATTTCTCACCTAGGCTATGTGCAGGACAGTACGGTGTCTTCTGCTCTGGTGCAGCCTTTTTCACCAGTGAGCACTGTTACTAGCTTTCTCAAGTTACAGTCTTTTCTATAGAAGAAAGAGACTCTTGCTCTTTCGGTCTCTCCTTGCTGGCTGTGCTTCCTGGCTCTCTGATCCAGTTTCTCTGCATGTGGGTTGTATCAACCTAAAGTGCAGAGCACTTAGGGGAAAAGACACTCATTACATGCCATGTACACTATGTCTGTGCACTGAATGGATCCAGTTTTTAAAGTCAGCCCCAACACAAAACAAACATAGGGACCCACGTTAGACCCTGCCTCTCCTCCTTCCTCTGCCTTGCATTCACAGCTGCCTCCTTCTTCCAATACTAGACCATCAACAGAGCTAGGCCGGTGGTCACTGCTGCTGCAAACACCATCTCAAAGAGTTAGTTCAGCCAAGATTAATGAGTGAAGAGACATGTTTCTGTAAGTGAGATGGGCTGAAGACTCCTCTAATAGCGTTATCTCTCCAAGATGGGCTGTTGCCTAATGCCTGTGTAGGACATCTATCACGCTCTGTTCCTGATGTGCTGTAGGAATGACAGCTTCCTTGGGCCAGAGTTTCCCCACCAGTGGGACAGTGTCGGCATTTCTCTAGAAGCGTGACTGGTGAGAGACTGACGATGATTGCAGACCTACTCTGAAAAGCCCAGGTGGCCAGTATGTTTTGTGAGGGAAAGTTTTTGATTGTCTGTGAAAACAGAGCTGGCATTGTGAGACTTGTGGTGATGCTTCCATCGCTGCTGTAGGCACAAGCTCCTGTGCATGGTCTTGTGGCTGCAGATTGTATGCCCATTGCGAAGACAAACTGCTGCTCCACTTAACGTGTGTTCCAAAGCTGTTAAAACTATAGTGCTTTACTTCTTTTTTTGCTGCAGGCTAATGGCTGTGACCCAGAGGCCGTGATGGATTTAGATCTGGCAGGTTATGAAGTGAAAGCTTGCCAGTTCCTCACTCCTGCAGCTCATGCCCTGAGGTTGAGTGCAGACTGTCGATGGCTGATCTGCTAGACCGAGAGTGAAAAGCCTGGCACATGCTTCTCTCTGTTGCATTAGCTAAGAGTGTAATAATCTCCAGCAGCAGGGCAGGATGGACAGCACAAAGCAGTAACCTCCTAAATCACTTGCAACTACTGAGCTACTGGTGTAAATGTGTGCCCAGTTACCAGGGCTCAGCTGGTGGGCCATAACTCTGCTACTGCTCAACCTCTTAACTCCAGCCATCCAGGATTTTCTTTTCCTAATCTGTGTCTGCTTCTCTGCCTTTTTGATAGGATAGAAAGAGAGGGAGGAACAGCTGATAAAGGGAAAGGGGAGCTGCAAGGTGCTGTGAGGCAGGGCTGCACCACTGGTTTGAGTTGCCAGGGGAGGTGAGATAGTGCTGACTCTGCTGGGTGAGTTTTGCTGAGTGTTGCGGCAGGTCACTGGAGCTTTTCAAAGAGAATGGTACAAAGGTTCCTGCCCGCATCTGTTCTGTCATAGATGGAAAAATGTCACAAGCCTGACATGTGCTTCGGATAGATCTGCTCAGAGGGTCCAGCTAAGACTACCCAGGCCAGGGTGCAGGTCTGAGTCTTCACTCACTTGCCTGACAGGCAGCAGGAGGAACTGTAGATGCCTGGTAAACAAAACAAGTGCATCCTTCTGGGGCTCCTCAGGCAAACTGGAACCAAAGGAATTAAATTGGCTGTAATTTGTTCTGGTAGTTATTTTGGTGCAAGCTTATGTGCACTTTAATTCAAGGTGAAAAGCAGACTCAAAGTGACCTCTGGAGATGGAGTAGTCCAACTTGAGTCAGCAAGGGGAGGCGGGAAATGTAAATAGGAAGGACAGCTGGACACTTAATAACTTGTCCTCTGGATGATTACAGGCTCAAGGACCCCTTCCCTCCAGTGGCAAACCTGTGACGAGGCTCTTTTTCACTTGCCAAATCAGCTGGCGAGTAGTAAAAGCTGTGGTTTGTTCTCAGCATCTTGGTTCCTGAGTACTTTGGCTCCTAGCGTGGTGCCTCCTGTCCTTTGTGAGTTGGAGTTGCAGTGCTGCTTCCCAAGGTCTTGCATTTCCCTCAGTAGTTCATCTGGCGGGTCCATTGAGGGTGTCTTGTTCTGACCATTACTCACAGTGCTCCTGAGCAGGCAGAGCCTGGTGTGGGGAGGTTGCAAAATGGGAGCAGAGCTCTGGCAGGGAGATAGCACCCGGAAAGTGAATTAGTCCCTATGGATTTTGTGGAGTGCTTGGGATGTGAGCTCAGAAGGGGAAGAATTGAGGCAAGAGATGAGCGGGCACCATTATGGAACTGAGCAGTAGTCCCATCTCTCCTGTTTCTTTATCACTAGAAAAGTTGTTAGAGAAGCAGTTTGACAATGATAGCGCAGCTCTTCCTGCTAAGCCACTGTATCTTCAAGTGTGGATGCTGCTTGCCCAGGCACAGGGTACCACTGTGCATCCATGTTCCTGCCCCACTTGCTGATTTGATCCACCAGCTTTAAAATGCCCCATACCAGAGGTCCCACACCCTGAGTGCTGTTCTGAGAGAAGCTCCCACAGAAAGATGTAAATGGTGCTTTCATGTCATTCTGCTCTTCCTAACTCTCCTTCTGTATAGGCATAGCGCCTTTTGTTCTGGAGACAGTGAATTTCATTTAGGTTGTGGTGCAAACATCTGAAGTTGCATGCAGATGTTTCTGTGGGCAGTTGAGGAATTTGCTGTTAGGAACTGAAAACTTTGAGGGGGTAATCAGGTGAGGAGGGGGAGAGAGGACCTGTAAAGTCCAGGTTGTTTGAATATTGCTGGAGTTTTGAGTGGGATGCAGATGCTGTTTTCTCTGTTGGAAGCACAGATCTGTCAAGTTAGCAGGGTAACTTGAAGGCTCTTTGCAGGCTGCACTGTGGATCCATCCCACTCAACCCTTGATGAGGGCCTTCCTGCAATCTCCAAAGTTGTCCTATTTGATTTGGCAATGGCGGGAGCACTGGCAGGCCATGTGCCAACCTGCCCTTTCCTTTGTAATCCCAGATTTCTGTGGAGGAATCTCATTTATATCTTACAGATTTTCCATAAAGCTTTGAAGGCTCTGAGCTGATGTGGAAAGCCAAAGTGAGCTGTAGTTCAGCTGTGGTGAAGGTACCAGTGTCCTTGGCATGGGGCTCTGGGTTGTAGAAGATGGTGATAGGAGTCAACAGCTTACCCAAGGGCCATCAGTATGGTGATGGAATTTTAGGGGCTGAATCCTGGTCTCCTGATGCTAGAGGCCATGTGGGCTTCCAGAAAAGAAAGTTTCCTTCCTCCTTTCCTTAGCACCAATACTTACATATGTGCTTTGAGGGAAGAGTCTGGGATATAGTCTGTCCAGTCTGTGAATTTCTTGATGCTGATGCAAATATTTATAGAGAAAGAAAAAAGCTCTCATGAGCAATCATTCCCCTTACATTTTTTTCCCCAGTGGGTTGCAGGAAGGGTTAAATGCTCAAGGAGGAAGCTGACTGAGTCTTTTTGGGTGGTCTGGGAAAGAATGGGAGAACAGTATTCAGTCTTTACCTTCTTTGGGGAGGTGACAGCAGTTATAGAATGGAAAACAGGTGGGTGAGGACTACTGGAGACACTGTCTATATGCATTCAGCGATGCAGCCATTTGCCATGGGGAAGGCTGTGTTTTGCAGTGAGGGAAGTATTCTGCAGCAGAAGCTTCCTCCTCAAAGGGAAGATTTAAGGTGCCTTTTATTATAATCCTAGCCAAGCACAGGCTAATCACTGTGGCTTAAAGAAAAAATAATCACCAATAATTTTCTTGCAGCTGAGATTCCTAGGTTGAGAAGCCATTGGCCTGGGGAATTTGAGAGAAAAACTTTATGATCACTGGGAAAAGCAGCACTTGAGATCCAGCTCTGAAGTCCTTCCAGCATTTAGCTGCCTGCTTGGGATCTGACACAAACATGCTTCATCTTTGACACTTGTGTCCTGCATGAGATGTAGCAGTGCTATACCTACACCTTGGGATTTAGCAATAGATAGGGCAAGGGATGGGTAAATTTAGGACAGGGAGAGTTGGTTTGTTTTGTGTTTTTCTCCTTGAAGAAGGCTGGTAGGGTGGGGAAGAGGTGCCTGGAGTTATCATGGATACTTCTCTGCAAAAACCTTGTAGAGCTTGTATTGAACTTGTAGTCTGGGTGCAGGTTCACAGGTATATGTCCTTGACCATAGCCTGCACAGATTTGATCAATGAAGACTGCTCATTTCTCAGGTGTTCTGTGACGTAAGATTAACAAGTCACAGAACGCCAGACAAAGGCATTTAGAAACTGTGCTGCAAGTCTTCCAGGCTTCAAAAGTCCACAAAGCTGAGGATTTTGATTTGAGGCACTTTCTGCTTCTGTAATTACATTCTACCTTTGCAGTTGTGCTTGGAGTTTTTATTGTCTTCCTGCCTTAACCTCCCATGTAGAGTGTATCTGCCTTGCTGGACAGCTAATGCAAGAACTAGCTGCATTTGACTGGTAAGCCACCTCCTTATTGCTGCTAAAACCATGTCTGTGAGTGTCTCTCAGTTGAGTGGCTGCTGCCTCAGTCCGGGACCGTGTGAGGACAAATGTCCACTGCAATGTATTCAGGCTCACACATTTGTACTTGAGCACTGTGTGCCTGATACATCAGATTTTTTAGCCTCCTTTCTCTAATATGTCTGCTTCTCTTTTTTTCACATTGCCTTTGCTGTAGAGACTCTTGTGCTCTCTCCAGCTTCCCTCTGTGTTTCCTATAGATCCATTTCAGATGTTCCCTTGCCCAGTAGCTCTCTCCCAAGTCCCTGCCTGGATGATTGCTCTAATCCTTCTGTGCTTTTTGCCTCAGGTATTCTGTGATGCTTTCTCCCCAGGCTGTGAGGTACCCTGTCTCCTCTCCCACCCCAGCAGTGACTCATGCTGTTCTCCCAGTGGTCAGCAGGTTCTTTGATTCTTGCTTACCTACCAGCAGCCCTGTCCTATGGTGTGCGTTGACCTGCTGTATTACACAGACCTGGTTGATCAAGTGCAACAGGCTGCTTGCTGTGCCAATCTCCCCTTTCCCTTGAGAAACCAGAGGGAAATGGTGGGGCTGGCTTCTGCAAATCAGAGTCCAGAGCTTTCAGTGCTGAGGGGATGGTGCTGAGACTGGGGAGAACACTGACCTGATAGGGAGGCCTGTATACTCTTTTTGGAGATGGGCAACCTTGGAAAGAAGGAGGAATGACCCGGACGTCCTGGATCATGAGTATTGCAGGTACGAACCTGCAACAAAACTGCTTTCAACTAGTGCTGAAATGTGCTTTCACTGCTCAGAAGGGATGGATGATTGAGCAGAAACTGGCTATTGTTTTGATTCAGCTACTAGGTCTTCTAGTATTTTGGGGGGGTTTTTTTACTCCTTTGTTGTAACTGAGCTCCCAGAAATGCTGATCTCTGAGGGCATCTGTACTTTGATGTTCAGATCCACTCTAGCACTTCCTGAACAGGAAGGTTCCCTGTCAATAGAAACTGTTTAAATGTGCAAGGAAGCCCTTGATTAAAGAACTCTCAGTGACTTAATTGCTCTTTCTTGGCCAGCTTGTGCCAGTCTAGCTTGGAATGGAGAGAAATGTTTAACTGTGTGTTGAGAAGGAAGCCCATGTGAAACCCCAGCCACTGGTAAATCACCCTCTGGTTTGACTGTTACAAATTGTCTGAGACCTGCAGCTGCTGCCGGCCCATGAATCAGCTCAGGTTTAGACCCAAATGGAAATTTGCATCCTCTCAAGTAATTTTGTATTCGCGCAAATGTCAGCACCCAAGCAAAAAGCATTTGTTTAACCTCCCCATCCACAAACCCCAAAGCTATTTGCAGAGCAAACTGTGCCATAGTGTTACAAGACAGAAATTCAAGTCTTCTGAGCATTTTATCTCCTCCTACTGAGAGTTAGTGTTGGCATCTGGGTAAGTATCTTTGCCTCCTTGTTAAAAACTGGTTCATATGGTCATGGAGGGTGCTGAGAATTACCTTTCTCCATTTCTCCTGTCATAGCTGTGGGTGTTGCCAGTCTCCCACTCCACATCAGCACAACTTTGAACTTAGATAGCATTGCCTGCAAATTGCCTGATCAACAGTGTTTTCATTTGCTCGGAACTTTGGCAAAATTAGCTGGTTTGGTTTGTATTTTGCATGCTGAATTTCAGGTGAGACCTGCTGGGGGTTGTTCATTCATTTTGTGAGAGCAGAGTTTGGAGGAGAGAGATTTGTTTACAAGCTGTGTCCTGCCTCCCACTAGTGGTGGCTGTACCTGACAGAAAGGCCTGTCCCTGCTCCAGAGGCAGGTGTTTGTTGTGGAAGTAGAGGACTGTCTGTACTGATGCGTTGTGTTGGCAAGATGCTATGTGATGAAAGTATTGGTTCAGTAAGGCATTGGCTTTGCTATAAAGTTCCCCAGATAAAAAAATGATTAAATGCACTGGACTTGAAAAGTCAAAACTCCTTCTTGCAGAAATGCCAGCATTAGGTTTACTTTGGAGGTTTTGATGTAGCTCCTTGGGCATGAAGGTAGACTCTAATGATGTGATGTAGAACTCTGTCTCGAACAGCTATCCTGTGCAACGAGTCTACTCTGAGATTATGTCAAATATGGATAAGAAAGGGGACTTTTGGCTGCATTATCCATGTGTCTGTTGCAGAAGTTGGGTAGTGGGTAACAAATGAGGCTAGTGCTGCAGGAGAAGCTTGGACACTTGCATGGCAGAGGTGTTTGAGCTGTACTGGAGGCAAGAGGCCCCAGACTGAGAAACAGAAGTTGGTAAATGGTTCTGGCGGTCAATGGGGGAACCTAATATAGTGACTTACAAGTTAGGTGGCCTTGAAAAGGATGGAAATCATGCACCTGCATTTCCCGTACTGAGTATCTTGGGCCTTAAGTAGAGCTATTCCTTGGGTGGCCTATTGTCAGTAACTCAAGCTACATGTGAGCAGGGGAGCGATAAAACGGCAAGATTCTGTAGTTTTTTAGTGGATCCTGTTAGTAGGGCTCCAGTCAGAAGAAACTGCAGTTCAAAGTTATATGCACCTAGCTCTGAATGTGTTTGATACTCCAGAGGCCTAGTTCAGGCTTCTGTGGCTGCCAGATCTTGTACTCTGCCATTATCCAGGTACTTCTCTGTTGGTTTGTCTGCTGCCTGTGTGTTCCCAACAAGAGTAAAGCTCAGCTCTTCAATTAAAAGTGAGTTTTGGGAAGTTTTGGACACCAGGCCAAGAGCTTTTAGAGTTACTTGCACAGTGAGACTTCTGCTGCAGTCTGTTTTTTGTGGTTCTGTTGCAGTTGACTCAGGTTAGAGACCCCTAGACCATTTTCTTTTGTCTGTGCTGGCACTGCTGACATGGGGAAAGCGGAGATGCTCTGGTTCTTGGGGCTGACTCTTTGAGGGGGCTGGGATGGCCTGTTGGACTGGTTTTACCCTAGAAGAGAAGGCTGTTATTTGCTGTGCTGTTGATGCTGGAAGTGTATTTTGCTCAGTGGCACTCTGAGCTGCAGCTGGCCCATGTATCAAGCTGCTGCTGTGTTGTGCAGTTGACCGCTGCCTGGATTTAATCTCTAACCTTTGATTGTTCTTGAAAGCATGTTCTAGGGATTGCATTCCCACCCACATGGCTCCTGTGACCCCTTCCATTTCCTGGGTGTCTAAGTACAGAACAGAAAAGATTCATTAACCTGGCAAGTAACCTCTTTTTATGGGGGAAGTGATTTTGTGTCACGCTCTGTTAGATCCTATTGATTTCTGGTTTTCCCCTCTTTGGCCTCTTCTGCCGTATATTCTCTTCTTTGTCATGCTTCAGTAGGAAGGTGATATGTGATATGCGATATGCTGGAGTTTTTTTGCTGTTTCCTGGGCAGAGAGTTGGGATCTCCTAAGGCCATTGCTCGAGTGCCCAAGTCTCTGCCTTTTCTTGGAAAGCTTTGTTGTCAAGGTAAACTGCTGGTTAGTAATGGGATGTTGACATGAGGAGTAAAACCTTCTGGCTGCCGCCTTTTTTTCTTGACATTGAGAAGAGCATTTTCTGTCCTTTTGCCCTCTTTGCCTATTGTACAATCCCTCATCTCCTGGCAGAAGTGTGATGTGTTTGCCATGGGGTTTGAAAGCATGTGTGAAATGGAAGCCCTCAAACCATCAAGTGTGCTTGCTCTTTGTCCTCCTGGGCAGTGTTAGTGGCTGGGAAGAGGTATGTCCTTGGAGCTGGGTGGGAGGGCATAGGGATGTACCTTGTTTCAGGAGGAACAGGACATTCCATTCAAAACTCCACAAAGGGAATGGGAAAAGCATTTTCTTCTCAACAAGTTCCCCTCCTCCTGTGCAAACTTGTGTATTCCTCCCTCTGGGCAGTGGTCTTTATGCTAATGTAGCTATTGCAAAGATAAAATATTATGAAGATAAATGCTAAATACATGCTCTCTGAGCAGGATACCTCAGTTTTGAGAAGGCTGCTGCTGTTTAATAATGTGTTTGATTTTTAGACAGAGCCTTTCTGTGATTCAAGGCAGATATTTCACTAGTGGGCGAAATAGTTTTCTTTCAAAAAGTACACTTGCAACTTTTGTACTAACTTCTCAATTTTCATGGTTTTTACTAAATTCTTCTTCTTTATATATGAATATTTTATGGTAGTTCTGTGTAGAAGTATTGCAATTGAAATGTCAAAGACTTAAAATCTAAGGGAGCATTGTTGTTTCTTTTAGACTTTTGTATTGTTACAGAAGTCATATTTTGAAGGAACAGTTGGCCTTTGCACTGGCTGTCCTATTACTGCTCAGGTTCAGCAGATCAGAATAAGGAGCTCTGTCCAAAAGGAGAAATAAAGCTTGCTGTGCAAGGTTTGTCATCTAGATTGTCCTAAAGGAAGATGTATGAAGAACAGATCCTATTAATTTACAAATCTTAGGCTATACCTTCCCTAAAATAGGCAATTAAACCCTGATGGGTCAGTGAAGAGATATGAGCTCTGTTTTCAGACCACGCAGACTGATCCACAGTGATACTGAGTGGAGAGCTGTGCTCCTAGCTCTCAGCAAAACAGGGCCTGGCTGTTTGGTGCCAGGCTCTTTGAAGGCTTGCTTTCATGGTTCACTACGTTAGCTTTTCCCCCTTCTCCCACATGGTGGGATGTTTTTGTAGGGAAAGAGGGTAGATACTTTGGTTAGCGGAGTACATCAGGAAACTCCTGAAGACCTTACCGACTCAGAGTCTTTGCTTTTAATTGCGAGTGGGTGTGGGGAAAATAACCAAGAAGCTCAAGGGTCCTAAAATACATTTGATCCAGCATTTAAAGTTTTCCTCATTTTGCTTTCAAGGTTTGAACTTTCAGTTTCTATGTTATTGGTTGTTCTGTTTTTAAAAAAGCTTCCTCATGCCCTTCATTGACCCTTAAGCCTCTTAACATACTTTGAAAGGGGGAACAGTAATCTGTCCATTTTAATACAAGTTGGAGTAGAGGCATTGGTAGGTCTCATAGAAAAACCGGAAAGGATGACACTGTTGCTCTCGACAGAAGGCAGCACTGTCAAAGGAGCAACTGGATGTGGAGCTGGCTAGGAAGGCTTGGGACTCTTTAAAATGCTTTGGAGGGATGTTTGGTATCTGGTGTGAACGCAGGGCTGGAGCTTGGTGACCTTTCCTTGCAGGACTATTTTCAGAATGCCAAAGTGTCCTTTCAGTCAGTATGAAGGCTCAAGAGATTGTGTTTAGGGGTGTGCAGGTCTTCCTTTCCATGTAAGGAGTGGAACTCTGCTCCATGGTGCTGCTGTGTGATGCAGGCAGCTGCTGCTTCCTCAAGGGCTGGCCTGAGGATGCTCTTGTCCTCTGGAGAGAGAAACTGGGATGAGTGATGTCCTGGAGGGACTGGAGGTGAGGAATGGGGTTGTGTTGCAGGTGGTGCCTCTTTTCTCCTCCTTCTGCTGGTGGTGAGGCAGAGAGGGTGATGAATACACCAGAAGTCTTGTTCATCCTGGGGATCTTGTTACTCATTATCAAAAACCTGCTGGCAACCTCCATTACACTATCACAACCCAAGGTCCTAGCGTTGTCTCCATCCCCCTGCCTTGCCCCAAATTTTGCTAACATGCATGAATGCAGAGTCCTGAAATTCAGGTTCATGGTTCCAAAGTTCATGGTCTTGAGAATAAACAAAAAACTATTGTGGTGGCTGAGAGCTGGGTACCCCATTAACCCAGAATCATGAATATTTATCATGCTGGGTTACAAAAGAACATAGAGACTATGTTGTATTTCCTATAACTTTATTTCCATGGCATCTTTTCTTGGCGGGTCACTTTAATGTAAGCTTTGCTTATTTAATTGCACACTTTAAGCCGATTAACTTTTTACTAATAAAATGTGTGTTGATTCCTTTTGTCCCAGCTCCTGTTTGTTTGTACCTACACTCCTATGACAAAGAGTCACAGAGAACTGCTTTAAGCTCCGCTAAATCCCCCTGCTGGAAGCTTTGAACAAGCGGAATGTGTCTGGGGGTGATTCCAGACTTGTATTTTCTCTCTGACCCTCTCGCTGCCTGGAAGTTGGGGCCTGAAAAGCAAACTCTTCTGAACACCCCTCCTTTTCTGAAATGGTTCGTGGTGCTTTGGGGTTTGGCAGGAACTATTCAGCCTGTTATTGTTGCACTCTGAGCTGGGTCAGAATAAAACTACAAGTTGGGGGAATCAGAGAAGCTTTCCAGCCATGAAGGCTGATCTGTGGCTCTGCATGTGCAGTAGTTTCCCAGCTGGTAATCACATTATTCCTTCCTTGCTTATGTACCTTGCCCTGTCACTCAATGCCCAACATACTGTATGTTTTACTGTGACTTCTCTCTAGGAACATCCCAGAGAATTGATTACATCCTGCTGTTTTATTAAAGGCACTCTATAAAAGTTATCCTTTTCCACCAAAGGCAAGTTCAGACCAGAATTTTAAAGTTAGTTGGGAGCCTAAAGGTATGGATAAGCACTTGAAAAACATTTTCTAAAGGCCTCTTATAAATCCGTTCCTTTGTATTTGGAGCTTTGCTGAAGCTAAAATGACCCCTTAGAAATGTACTGTTAATACTTAAGAATGGCCGATTTGCCTCAAAACGAACTCTGTAGCCTGCCTCCATCAGGCCAGCAGCAAATGCCAAGGGAGGTGTAGAAAAGCAGGGTGAAACAGAGTAGTATGTCCAGAAAGTCTCCCTGACTGTAGTAGACTTTACAATTCCTAAGCCAGAGATGGTTCATTGTCTTTAATGATTTTGGATAGTTGTCTTCTGTCTGCTTTATTTTTGAACCTGCATGAGCTTTTAGCATCAATAGGCTCCTGGGATGAGAAGTGCCAGGCCTTAACTGCAGTGTCCCTTTATTCTTTTCTTATCCACTTGTGAGTCAATGCATCAGGTGTTGCAGAGGTTTAGTTAATGTTGCCTACCAATTTCCATTCTTGTCTCCTTTTAGTCCAAAGCATCCCATGTGTTGACACTGTCTTGGGGAGATTCAGGGGAACACAGGTGGTTTAAATAGCAGAAAATACTCATCCTTTGCTATTCCAAGAAATTTCTTTCTTTAAGAACTCTTAGATCACATTGGCTGGGGAAATGTTGAGGGCAGTAACAGCCATGCTCCACACCTCATGGAAATTACTTAGTGCTTCTCTGAAGCATGTTTTGCAGGTGAGTATTGGACCACTCAGATTTGAGGGATAATTTTCAATGTGCCTGTTCATTTACTTACAGTGGAAAGGGGGTGACCAGAGGAGGCACATGCCATTGCTCCCCCATCACCTGTCCTCTCCAGGGAAATGTTTAATGGATTGTGGTGGGAGGTGATGGAAGGAAGGACAGTGTAGGAAGAGGATGTACTCACCACTGTAGTATCTGGGCATCTTCTTGTACTGCAAGTTTGAAACTTTTTTACTGGAGTTTTTGGTGAGGTTTTGTGGCTGAGGATATAGTTTCACAAAGTTCCTTGTGTTTGTGATGGCCCTGGTTTCAGGGGAGAACATTGTGCCTTTACTACTGAACTCCTGAGGAAGATGATAAACAAGTTGTTCTTTACCCAGTCTCAGCTAAGCATTTGGCTGCTCTAATATGGTTGCATGATGGACATAGGCAGGTAGCATGTTGTGGCATCTACAGATGGCTGCAGTGGTGTTCATCACATGAACAGTCAGTGGGTGAACCGGTGAGGTTAAGAAGAATAAAAAAGAGAATCTTCATAGAGTCAGTAGTAGATGCAGTAGTGCTCAGTCAGCCATGTTAGATGGGGAGGAGAAGTTGAGATGTGTGACAGTAGATATGCATCCTCTATCAGTGCCAACAGAAGGAAATATGGAGGCAGTGCTGTGGGTGAACTGGTTCTGCTGCTTACCCTGAACCCTGAGTATGCCAGTCCAGAGTGAAACCTTGATTATGTGAGCTGGCTTTCAGCTAGTTTGGGATTCTGCTTAGGAGCCAGAATGACTGGGCAAGAGCAGCTTCAATGAGCAATTGATAGGAACACTTCCTATCTTGTGAAAGTTCATAACCTGTCTCCATTCTTATGGCACCTGGAAAGTATGCAATGATAGTGCACCTCCTTCAAGTAGTTTATACTCAGTTTTCTCTGCTGTTAACAGAAGCATGTGTATTTGGTGCAGTGCATTAGCTTTTCTCTTGGGGGAGTATTTTGGGTCTATTGCTTCTAGATCTGTGAAGTTCCTTGGGTTGTCTTCCCCAAAATTCCCAATGGCTGTTTACCCTGTATCTAGGATTAGTGGAGAAGATGAAGTTTCACATGAGTCACAATTTTGTTTTCAGCATCTAGTGTGTGGATGCAAAAAGGCCTCCCAGGAAAAAGGCCAGAGAAATACATTGAAGTATTCCCCCTTTCCCTCGCTCTCTGACTCATTGTGCCATCTTCTGTCACTGTTCTTGTCACTTTTCCTGTGCAGTCAGACCTGGTGAGGAGACAAAACCAGACTTAGCATGGGAAGCCATCACCAGCCATGGAAATACTGGTTCCCCATGTGACAATACCCAGTTCCTGTGTGACAGCTGTGCCATGTCCTACAGTAGGGACACCTTTGATGTAGAAGGACATCATGAACTATACTTATCCTACCTAGCCAGCATTAAATACAAACAGTATACAAAAAGTACAAATCTCTATGCTGGATGAAAGCTTCTCCTTCCTGGTGCTGATAGTATCTTTTTGTTACAGCAGTTCCTGCTAGGAGTACAAAAAAATTAAGGGTCTTGGTGCTCTCAATTTCTTCCTGGCTGAGTAGAATAAAAAATTGGGTTGACATGTTTACATCATCCCTCTGTCAGCATTATAGTTCAACAGTCTCCATCATATTGATGTATCTCAGGAGCAGTGTATATACTGCATGACTGTTGAGTGTGGAGTATTTGAATGTGTCTGATGAAGACTGATGCAAGGCAGTAATGTCCAGATGAATGAAACATGGACATGAGGCTACTTGTATAGCTGAGAGTGGAAAAGCAGTTGTCATGTTTTGGTTGCTTTGTTTGAGGAATGGTATGTTGGGAACTGAGTTATGTTTTCTGGACTACCTTAAATATTACCTTTCTAAACTTCTTCAGACTTGTAGACCCTGGTAATATTCCTTTTTACAAGTTGGTTTGCCCACTTTCAGCTCTTCAGTGTCTGATGATGAGGGACCACTGTCTTCCCTTGCAGATGCATAAAGAGGGTATGAAGGTTTGCTCCCCACTACACTGCAGGTCTGTGCAAAATCGGGGAGTCAGGAGAGTACAGCTTGAAGACCTCCATGCTAGGCAACAGTGCTTTACGTTAGTTTTAATCTTGTGCAAGGTTAATATTAAAGTATGGGTGTGTACCATGCAGGGAAACATTAGAGTTTGATGGGTTAAAAGCTGTGGTGTTGATCTGTCTGCAAAGGTGTAACTGAGAGGATGGGGAGCAGATCTGCTGCTGCTAGCTGCTGGGTTGTTAACAATAGTTCAATAGCTGGAAACTCTTTTTGATGGGGCAGCCCTTCTAGAAAGTGCTTGCATTTTGCTTTCCACTGGTCCAGAGCTGGCATGGGAGTCCTGCTCCCTGAGATGGCGAGCCATGGGCAGATCTCCCTGCTCATCCTTTCTGCTAGTGGAGGGAGGGAAAGTGGTTTGCTACAGCTACCTTAGGCTTTCCTACTGAGCTAATCCCCTGTCCATGGCATCTTCTGGAGGAGTAGGAGGTGTTGAAAACCGATAACCACTGAAGCAAGTGCCTGAGCACTGGGAGTTCTTTCTGATCCAGCACAAGTGTCCTTCAGAAATAAATGAGCAATTCCCATTTTTGGTACCTCCTTTTTCCAGCTGATTCCCAGAGGTGCTCATGGCAAGGCCTGGCTTAAGTCTGTGGGAAACTGAAACTAGTTTCTAGTTTGTAGTTCTTTAGGCTGGAGTTTTTCCTGATGTTCGTCTGCCTGGGGCTGGGAAGTGTTTTCAGAGCCTGAGCCAAAAAAGGGCTTCGCTGCCTCAGAGCAAAGCTAATGCAGGGAGACCTTACTGGCACTGTTAAATCCTGGCAACTGCCTCAAAGCAGCTCTGTCCCCTGTCCCCTTTGCTCCCTGCTTTTGTCAAACCTCAACCTCTCACTTCAAAGACAGGCACGCTCCTGACACAAGACTGTTTGCTATCCAGAGGGCACAAACAGCTTGTCAGGGGAAGAAGTTGTCTTCATTCCCTGTGTAAAGGCATTTTATTAAGGCTGAGTAGTGTCAAAAGTGAAGTTTGCTTTTGCACCTTCATTCCAGCCCTGCTTAAGTGTTGCAGCAGTCACTAATTACACGACTGCGTGATGCTGCTCCTGGAACAGATCCAGCTCTGGGGTGAAGGGGACTATTGATGCAGGGTTCCTTTCTCTTTTGCAGAACCAGGGAGGTGCACACCGAGCAAGGATGAAAAAAGCCTCTGTCTTTTGGACAGCTGAGTGGCACTATGGCAGAGTGTGTGCTGATGCTCTGCATCAGTGTTCCTACATGGTCTTCAGTGAGCTGTGACACCAGCCTTTCCAAGGCTCCTTGCTACCTTTGTGATTTTCTGAGTGTTTGACATGCGAATATATAAATCACTTGCAAAAGTGCTAAGTATTTGCTACTGCAAAGGCAGGAGTGGAGCTCTGACACAGACAGAACTAGGCTAATGCACAAGGTGCAGCTGGGGTGTTTCAGAGAGGGATGGCCAGCAGAAGTGGTTATTGTTCAATGTCATCTTCTACTGGATGTTTTAGGCCAGCTTGCTACATGAGGGGACAGAGCTCAATTAGGTTAGCTTCTCTTTCTGGCCTTTCCTAGGAGGTGAAGAATTAATGATACCTCCTTAAAATTACTTAACATAGTTTTATGCTGGCTCTTCATGTATACTGTGATGTGATGTGATATGATGCTGAATGCCATGAAGGGCCTTTAAATGACAAACATCTTCCACCTGAGATCCCTCCTGAGTTTGGAGCCTTTGATTCCAGTCTGGAGGTGGGTCTACTAGCAATTATATTTTGTATGAATTCTGCCACTTTGCCTTTGGAGATGGCAGTGTGTTGATTTTCCTTCTATACCCGATCTCCAGTATATGGATTTCTGTTCATGAGAAGACTTACGTGTTCGGCAGTGGTGTCGCCAAAAGCTACATCTTACTGTGAGGAGACAAACTGTGATGGACAGCCTGGATATGTTCCTAGCACTCTTTGAGGACAGCCTGGATATGTTCCTAGCACTCTTTGAGGGCAGCCTTCTGTTACTGTAGCCTCATACTTGCATGTACTCCAGGCTTCCTGCAGACTTCAGGGCATGAAATAACTCTTGTAATTTGGACCCCTGGGAGGACGCTGAACTGCAGAGTACCCTGCACTAACAGTGGCAGAAGGCAGAGGTGGCTGCTGTTAGCATGCTGAATCGCAGAGCATTTTCATTCATTCCAGCTGTTTAATGGGATTACTTGAGGAGTGGCTTCTGCCTGCAGGCACTTAGTGCCCATGGAAATCTGCAGCTGTCTGGATCAGTTACGTGCAAATCCAATGCCTCCCCTTTATGCATAGGAATTTATGAATGTCGGAAACCATGTGAATCAATTGCATGAGTAATTTTTCATGTGCTTCACCCTACATCAGAATTGAGGGAGACTTTCTGTTAACTGTATCTGTGATCCTCAACAGCTTCCCCAAAGAGGGAGGAGATGCTTTGGGATGGCCACTAGATGTAGGAGTAGAGTAGCTTTGGTGGATGTGAATCGCCTTGCTTTGGGCAATGGGAGACAGCCCAGTGTGCAGTGGAGCTGAATGCTCTCTGACTGCCCTTTCTGTAGCATGACTGACTAGTGAAGTGGCAAGGACTTCAAACCCTTCAGCCCCAAGAGAGGGAAAGTAACTCCAGCACCTTGGTGCTGGCCAGCAGCAGATAGTCTATCTGGAATGGAGAGCTCGGACATCCAGTTCTACCTTGGATTCTGTGATGTAAAAAAGTTGCTTCACTTCTTCAGGGAAGGCTGAGAATATATATTTTTGCATGGCTGTTTTTGACATCTGTTTGGTGCTTGCTTCAGCAAGCTTTGTCTAAAGAAATGAGGTGGGTTTTACTTTGCAAGGCCTGTTCCAGTAGACACAGATTCTGCACTGAGCTTTCTTGGGGTGTGAGTATAACACACCATTATTTACAAGAAAAATAGTGGCATCCATGTGCTTTCCCCTTTTAATTTTTAAATCCTTCTAGTAGCCGCCTCTGCATTTTCAAATAGAGATACTTGTCTGCTTTCCTGGCCAGATCTACCTTTTGGAGAGCAGTACCTCTGAATGAAGGTCTATCTGCTCAGTCCTCCCATCTACCCAGCTACACACCATTAGTTTGGATGTGGTCTAGCTGTAACATGGCAATTGACAGGTTGCCAGGTTGAAACTCAACAGGAAGCCCCAAAGACTACATTAAAAGTGAAATGCTAATTTCAGATGGCACAGCAAAATGTGTAAACATGAAATTATAGCTTGCATGGAGCCCCAGAGCTTCATTTATGCTTTGAGTAGTTCAACAGCTACAGCCTAGTGTTTGATGGTAATGTCTGGATGAGGGCTGTGCAAAAAGCATGTCTGTCCTATGAATAAGTGACTTTTCTGGAACAAGGAGCAGAGGGTGGTCACTGCCTGACCTGATAGATCTCATTCACAAGTTGAGGTGTTCATTTCAGGTCTTTTCTAAAGTCTGCTCACTGTGGTCCATAAAGTGTGTCGCTGCAGTGGCAGGATCCCGGGAGGAGGCAGCGTTTGGAATGATCAGCAGCATCTGACTGTGGAAGCGGCTGGAGAAGCCCAGGAAGACCTGGGAACAAAGGAGCTGTTGCTCTAAGCTGCGTGATAAAACTTTTCTCTGTGGAAGCCAGACAATCTCCCCATTTATTTGCAAGTGGCATTTGGTCACAGTTTTTTGGCAACATATGGAAACTGTTTAAATAGCTGTATGAGCCATACGTGAAACAGATGCATATTCTTGAGCAGGCTTTTGTCACTGATGGTTGAACAAGTGAAGGGTGCAGCTGCCTCGCTTGGGAAGTGGGGAGTGTGTCCTCACCCAGATGTAGTAAAGTGCTTGAAGTGAAACAGAACCAGAATGTTACAGGATGTGTCAATAAAGACCAACTTCTCATGGGCACCTACTGCATAAGTAAGATGAATGGATGTAATGACACTTAACCCTTCACTGCTTTCCTGGTTGCTCGCTGCTGGTGCAAGATCAGTTGTATCAACAGAAGACTGTAGGTCCACGACTCTCTTGCTAGTGTCTTTCATTTGTATGCTAGTATATCAACATGCTAATTTAAAGCTCTGAGACCTGATCAGAGCACAATTCTACACATTTCTGAGCCATCTTACTAAATACAGAGTAATGAGATCTTGCTGAAGAAAGCCAAACATTGACTGCTGTGGCTTTTGGGTGTGAATCTTGAGAGCAATTTTGTATGGGGAGAAACTGCGCCCAAAACTGATGCCTCCATAACTGAAGCTGTGACAGCCTCTGAACTTTAAATCCTTGTGGAGCTCTGAACACTGGGAGGATTGTGTTGCTGCACAGTCCTAGATGCTCACTGTGCTGTGCATAGCTGGGACAATTGAAAATGGCTTTGAATATTTATACATGCCAATTGCAATGGGATAGACCCAGGTGGGAGTTGCTGAGACTGCAGTAATGGTTGCTGTGGATGTTTGAGTGGCTGAGTTCAGCTGGTGTGGGACAGTAACGCTGAAACACAAGAATGGAGAGTTTATGGCAATGGGCTTCAGAAAAGGGTGAGGAAGTAGTGAAAGCAGAGTGCTGGGAGCACTGCTGATAGGGCTGAGAGGAAAGGAAGAGGTTTTGGGGTATCAGAAGGAACCACCTGAAGAAAGGTCATGGTAGGATGCGAATCTCTCCTATGAGGACAACACTGATTTTGTGTGCTGTACATGGGTGTGCTGCTGATGGCCTTGTAATGCTTGCCATGGCAAAGCAGATTTGAAAAGCATCTGCTGGGGCAGGCTGGCTGCCTGGATTCTCTGCCATGTGTCTCTAAAGGTACAAATCCAGAGAGGTATTTGAACAGGCTTCTGGCAAGGCTTATGAGCTGCAGAAGAGGAAGCAGGAGATCCTGTTAATCTGTACAAATGATGGGGAGAGGCAATCACTGTTTTTTCAGACTTTCTTGCAGAAGTTTAAAGCAGGCAGGGAATGACCAGAGGTAATGGGGTGGTTTGGGGGTCTCTAGTTGTCTTCCTGAACCAAGTGTCCTTGCAGCAGCGTGTGCTCTGGGCCATGCCACATTGAGCTAGCAGCACAGTTCCCATCTGGGGTATTGCTGTATCCTGCAGGATTGTCCCCTTCTGGGAAAGCCACGTCTTTGAATTACATGGCATTAGAGGTCAGGTTTCTGTGACCAAGGTGAGTTACTGGGCAAATGTCTATTTCTGGGCAAGTTGGTGGTACGGGGAGTTTCCCTGAGGTGCACAGTGCAGGTGTGAATGCCCCAGTCACCGATGGGCGGAGCCCTTCCCCAGGCTTGTGGGCATGAGCAGCTGTCCCATGGGCTTAGGCAGCCCATGTGCAGAGGGGATTCCCTTTGCTATAGCATCAAATGTAAACCCAGTGTGTTTTCAAGCTTAACAGGTGAACTAAACAGCTGTTTGTGATAACAAATACTGATATTTTGGCTTATGGATGAACCTGGGTGAAACATCTCTTGGAATGTGTTTTAACTTCTCTTTTTTTGGTTTGTTGTTTTTTGTTGTTGTTGTTATTCATATGTTCCTTTGAACTATTTTTGCCTGTTGTGAGACTTACCCGGAAGCATCCTTGTCACAGGCGTTATTCTAGTAATGTTTTGCGTACTGCAGGGGGTGGAGCGCTTCACTTTGCAAGGTTATTTTTAACTCCTAAATACTTGTAGTGAGGCCAGTCCAGGATGGTGGCTGGATTCCTCGCAAGGAAACACTGTGCTCCGCTGCCAGGGTGAGCGATTTCCACTCGTGCTCAGGGTGCTGCTGTGATTTTCTGTGTGTAGTATCTCCCTCTGGGAAGTGTTTGTAAAGTTTGCTTTTTAGAGAGAAGAGGGAGGGAAAGTTAAATCTGCTGGTCTTCTTTTGTAGTGTGTTTTGGTTTTGGGGTTTTGGGGGATTCTTTTTTTTTGTTGGGAGGGGAAAAATACTTTTTTGTATTTTGCCCTTTATTAATACGACATAAATGCCATGTTTTAGATTGCATCACAGCTCAGGATGTGCTAGGGGGACAGTGCTGGTGCCAATTTGCTTCCTCCTTGGTTTCTCTACGAAACTTGTGTTGCCTACTGCTTTACTGTGTTGTGCTATGAAATACATTTGTTTCTTCTGCTATCCCCTCTTACTTTTCCTTGATGCTGTAATTTTGCAGCTTGCGAGGCTCCCAGTCCTGTGGGGTGCTGAGCCTTTCATTCCCTGGAGTGAGCTCAGTGGTCTGTGAAGGTCCTTGCTGATTTGCAGAGCAAGAATGTGGCATTTGCCCTTTTCCTGAGATGTCATGCAAAGATGGCATTTCTTTTTTTGTCTGTTCTGCTGGGACACCTATGGCATGAACCCCACTGTAGTCGAGGGGTGCCTTTGGTTACATCCCATACCCCCACCACACCATTCAGCCCTGCAGCCACTCTGGCTGCTAATCTCATTCTGATCTCTTCATTGTTGTGGTTTTGGCAACCCAAATTCCCCACCCAGGCCTGAGAATTTAACATCAGCACATTTGCATGACTGATCAGATTTGTCTCGCTTCTATGACGACATTGTTTCTATGGAAAATTAATGGATTCTCACGTTGTATTTTTAATGGCTGAAACACCCCCCCTGCCACCCTCCCATCCCTGAGCTCTCAGAGGGGAAGTCTGTAAACAACTCAAATTAGCTGTCCTCTGTAAATAGCTCCCATTTCTTTCCTGCCTGCTGTCCATTTCTTTGCTCTCTTCCAACAGTGCTGCAACACTCCTCTCCTAGTGTTGGTGGATAAACAACAATGAGTAAAATGAGCCTATGTTTGCTTTCCTTCTCTGGCCCTTGAATAGATGTGATCTATCATGAACTACCCCCTTTCATCCGGGACCATGTGGTTTTAAATTGTCAGCCTGCCTTTAAGTTTGCTCCAAGCCCGCCTGGGTTACTACCTTCCCTTTTTGAGGATGCAGCTCAGTTAATGGCTCTGCTTCTGTTCATTTTTGCCATGAGCCAATTTCTTCTCTGGGTGGGCAGGTGGCAGTGAATTTCCTGCCTCTTTGGGGTCACTGTTCCCCTGCTACAGAGCCTGGGGTGAGAACAGTAAGTTTTTGACATCTAGTGTGTCAGGCCACCTGAAGGAAGGGCATTTCTCCTCAAATGATGCAATTAAATAAGCTGTAACGGTTGACTTTGCTTTGTGGGCATGGCTGGTGAAATGCCCTCAGTGGGGGGACAGTGCTTAGCCACTGAACCATTCCAAATGAAGTTTAGGGTTAGAGCAGTTTTAGTCTTAAATTTTCTTCTGCCATCTCTAAGGTTATTATTTCTCAGCTTAATTTCAAGGAGTAAATCCAGGGCAAGTCCCATGGTATGGGAATTACTTGAGGAGAGGGTCTGACCTGGATAGTCTCCTCCCAGGAGACTGAAGCTGGTGGCCAGAAGGCTCAGAAGGTCTCTCTTGTGGCGCATATGCTGAGGGGTACAATGTTTTAGGTCAAGGTCTCCTAACCCATGGTACTGATAAAGTAGTGTTGAACAAGGACCTGAATGCCTGAGATAGAAACTGCTGGCAGCCAGTCCCCATGCCTGTCCTTGAGGTGGATGCTGGAGTGAGCGGGTGATCCCTAACTGCCCCCAGCCTTAAATGGTTGACTGCTGAAAATGTTGCATTGTAACACTGCTGGGCTGCGTCAGTTGTCCTTATTTTCCTGCCTACTCCAGACTTGACTTGCGCACTGGGGTGTACTTGCTGCTAAAGATCTTGCTTTCAACCTCACAAGCCCAAAGTAAGGTTGTGTCTCTCACTAGGGTAGGGGGAGTTACTGGGGAGCTCAGCTGAACTTTGTGTCCCTACCTTCCAGTTTTAGGTTTGGATATCTGGAGCATAAGACCAGCCTGGTTCCTCAGCCAGGAGGTCATTTTTGCAAGTGGAATAGGCTTTGCATTAGTGCTTTGATAATTAAGATGCACTACTACAAATGGCAGGCAGGAAACTCTGGGACCTGGTTGCTTAGTTACTTAGAACAAAAGCATTGCCAATTTTTTAGGCAAAAATGCTGAAGGTTGTGGAGATGAGGTGGTTGTTTTGAATTCTTGGGGGGGGATAAAAGGGGGCAGGAGAGAATCCCCTCTGTGCTGGCAGAGGCTGGGCTGGAACAATTGGCTGTGCAAAGTGTTACTTTTCTGGATGCGATTGTTGCTTGGGGCTTTGGATTATATTAGCATGGAAAAAATACCTCCAATTTAAGGGCCACAAATCATGGCTGGGCCAATAGGGAGGGAATAAGGACTATAAACAGGAAATCAATTTAATACTCAGTGGGTTTTTGCAGCGTGCTCACCCTTCCTTCAAATTGCCAAAGGAAAGATTAATTAAAGTTTTATTGAGCAGTAAAACTGATGGAGGGTGAGAGGTGGTGCTTGCATGGTACAGCTTTCTCCATAATTAATTGACAAAGGCATTCTTGAATTTCACTACCCAGAACCTTGCCATCTCCTGTTCTTAAAGGGCAGCCAAAGCAATGCTGGATTTCCGAGGCAGCTTTGCTACCTTGCAGGTTGAGCTAAAAAGAATTACTTCATAGGCACTTGGGGAAGGTGCTGCCTCTGTTACTAGTGCCACTGTGCTATTTATGGATTTTATCCTTTAGGATCAGACCACCAAATGTTTTTATCTGCTTATGGCTTTATTTCCTGGTTCCCACTTCTGCTAAGGTTGAAAGCTGTATGCACAGCAAGGCGGAGGTGTTGACAGGGGATGGAGACAGCTGGTGCCTATGTCACTCATCTCTGCTGCCTTTATTTAGTCAGAGTAACTTTTGAGCAGGGTGTTACAAAAGCTATAGGAAGCACGGGCTTTTCTGAACCACTTACTAACTGTCAAACAGGAAGAGAGTTGTACGTGGCTCCCCTTTCCCTGCATCATGATCCAGCTGCCATCTGTATCCCTTCTGTACCTTTTGTGATAAGCTGCACCTGATCAGCTCTGTCTTTGTGAGATGCTTTTCCTGCTTGCATCAGCTGTTTTTTGGGGCTGTTGTGTGTTGCTTTACCTCTCTGGGGCAGGCTTTGGAGACACCAGGGCTTTGCCTTTGTGATGGAGTTTCAGAAGCCACTTCCTGTAAGTTGAGATGCGGCTCAACCTGCCAGGTTCTACCTGTCTGTGACTAGAGCGTTTCCTCACAAATTTTCCCTTGAAGATCTTTATTTGGTTAGATTCTAGAGCATCCCTTAAATGTGGCAGAACATGACGCTTTTCTGCTCTTGTCCTTCTGTAAAGGAGCTGTGGCAGTCCTCTCTAAGCATGTTTAAACACTAGTGCAAGAGAGAGTTTCTACATACCATGCTGTTATAAGGGGAAAGCTCTGCTGTCTCTCCAGTGATCCAAGAACTGGAAGTCTTGGAAGTTTGTTTCCTCTGTTGATTTCCATAAAAAGTTCCTGAATATGCTGACTAGCGCAGGGCTGGGAGATGTAGAGCTGGCTGGAGCTTTGGATTAATTGAATGCAGCAGTTTAAGTCTTTATTGGCAGAATGAACACCATGGCCATGCCTGACTTCTGCTTGTTGTGCATTATTGCTGTGATGGCTGATAGCACCTCGCTGTGGGATACTGTGAAAATAATTTTTGTTTTAAAGATATGTGTATGTATAACAGTCTCTAGATGCAAGGCCCACATTCCATGTTCCTAAAATCAATTGTAATTGATTGGGCCAAGAAGAGGAGAAAGTGATTGCAGCGTAGTACAAATGCTAGGTTAGGTACTTCTTAAGCCAGCTAAGACAGAAAAAACAGTGGTTGAGTTGGTTAAATTACATGAAGCTGGCAAATCAAGGGCTTGGTTTTTTGTTTTGTTTTTGTCAAGGGCATCTTGCCAGGCTGCTGGCTTAAAGAGAATATACCAGCTCTGTTCTGAGTTGCTGTTGGCTTTTTCTCTATGTGTCTCTGAGCTTTGTGTAACTTGGAGAACAAACAGGCTTATGAACACTGGCCCTGTTTAAAAGCAATTTCCTTGTGCTCCCTTCTACAAACCAGGAAAGTGTCAGCTGCTCAGCTTATGGATGTACGTAGCTAAAGACACAAAATCTGTATTTTCTCCTCATTCCTGAATGCTCTAAAGAGATTCATAGTCCACTAGCTCAGTGCAGTAGAAGATGGGCATTTTTCTAGCCTACCTTACGTGCAGACTGCTTCCGCAATAGCAAATGGAGAGATGTACAGGCAAGGATAGAATAGGATGGTATCCAGCTGAGAGCTACACACTAGGGTGAAGAGAAGAAATGCTGAGCTGGCAGGAGTTGCACAGACAGAAAGTGGTGGCACAGGGTGGGGGCATGCTCCTTGCACTTGGGAACAAGCTGGATTGTGAGAAAAGAAGGTGCTGAAATCGAGCTTCCTTCTCAACAAAGTGGAGCATCCATGGCCATGGTGGAGTTGGTCAGGAGCCAGGAGGGGGCCAAGGTTGCCAAGGCAGGACAGCCAAGAGAGTTGCAGAGCTTGGTTTCACTTGCACAGGAGTGAGGTCTCCAAGTGAATGTAATTGTCTGTGGGGTGGCTCTATGCATATCTGTTTGTGTTGGGGGAGAGAAGGGGTAGAGATCAAACTACATATGTTTGTGCATCCATGATAGCTTCTGCCTAAAGTCTGTTGTCTGCCCGCATGTAAAATGTGACTAGGAGGCACTCTGCAGTCTGCATACAGCTTTCAGGGAGAACAATTCAGAGATGCGCAGCCAAAGCCCTATCTTGTATCAGCATTGCTGTGAGACATGCACCATCACCTAGAGCAAAAAGAGCAAAAATGCTGCAAACCTCACATAACCAAGTCCCTTGGGTTTTGCACACCATATTACAGAGGAGTAGCATCCTTAACCCTGTAAGGTGATCTGAAGTATTGGGCAGCAGACTCCCCCTGCAGTGCTTTCTTATGAAGAGGCAGGTGTTTAATCATTTAAAAGCCCATAGAGGGAGCTGCTTTGCTGCCTGTGGCATGGATTTCCACTTCTGTGTGTTAACATATGCCCTCTTGTATTGTTCATTGTACCAGGAATGGATTCACAGATCACTGGACTGCCATGTTGGTGTGGAAAAGATGAAGACCTTGAATGAGGAAGCAACCATCAGCAATAGAGTTGTGAATATTAAAATGGAAAGATCTTTCCCCTAACCTAATTATGGCAGGCACTATAATCCATGCCACTGAATTTGATTCTTGGTTAAAATAACATGGCATTCAGCCAAGGGAGAGCATGTATCATTTCTTAAAGCTGGTCACTGTGTAGGTTCACAGGTACGTTTGCAGCTTTAGACAAACTCAAGCCCAAAGTATTTCTTTGTCCCTGCATCATCACCTTCCAGGACAGAAAATTCATTGAATGTGAATTGAAATTTCTGGCCTAATTCGGTCTCCTGCAGATAACTTCCCAAGAGAGGGTGCTGTGGGAGCAGTAAATGAGATAATTTAGGCAATTCAGATTTCTACAGAAGTCTGAACAGGGATTCAGGCTCTTTTCCTGGAGGTTTAGATGTTTTTGAAATGTTTGTTGCTGTTTAGAAGTGGTCCATCTTAGACTTTCCTCCACAAAATGAAACTCATGTCTGAAATGAAACGTGCTCCCTGGGCAGGGGAACTCTGCCCACTGAAAACTGAATTGCTGAGTCCTCATTGCCAGGAAACCCTGCTGATGCCAGACACCAGCTCTGGCTCCAGACACATTTGCTGTGTGCAGGGGTTTGCTGCCAGAACCTTCAAGCCAATTTATCCCCAGAGCTGGCCAGTGGGAAACTTCTGATCGTTCCAACGAGGAGAAACAGACAGATCTAGATGAAAATGTAATTACTTGAATGTTCAATGCTCAGGATCTGGTCCTCCTTCCAAAGTGTTGGTTTGGAATATTTTCTCTTCCTTCTTTCAGTGGTTTTTTGCCTTATTTTGAGGCTTTGCTCTCCTGTCTGACACGGTTGTTACTTTGCCCAAAGGAATGTGTTGGGTTTTATTCCTTCAAGGTATAAATCTTTCTTGGCATAGTTCACAATACTGTTGTGCTGGTTCCTGTGTCAGCAGATGGCTCAGCAAGAGCAGCAGACCTGTCTTCCTGGAAAGAAAGAAACATGGAGGTGCTGGGAATGCATTTTGATCTGATGATTTATTTATTGTTAGACTGCAGAGTGTTAGCCCTAATGAAAGTGTGGCCAGCCCTGAAAATTAAATCTCCCAATGCTCAGACCTGTCAGGTCGGGAAGCATCAGCAAATGCTCAAAAATGTGTTTTTTCCAGTGCATGAGTAGTCATATTGTTGTTTGCCAGGAGGTGGCACTCATTTTTGCCTACCTGCGTCTGTAGATGCCCAGCACTCCTTGCGTGTAGCTCATGTTCCTAAGGTGGGACATTGGTCTTCCCTTGTAGTATTTTGATGTAGTACAATCAGCTCTAGAACAAGAGGAGCTGGTGCCCCTAGGATCTTTCAGTAATGCAGATGGTGGAGAGCAGAGATCTGGGTGGTGATAATAATTTTCCCTTACAAATATATGTGTGATCAATCTCATGGGTGGGTTCAGAGCACATCCTTTGATTGCAGTGAGCCACAAACAGCCAGTGTGGCTCAGGACTTGGGTGACAAAGTTGAATATGTGTCAGGCAGACACAGGCAGGCCACGTGGGTTGCCTGACAGTGACATTTGTTGATGCTCATAAAACTGGACATGCCAAGGTTAATTGTGCAAATGCATCTTCCTTGGATATTTTGCCCCGGCATGAGGAGTCATGAGGCATCTCTGCTTGGGCTTCACCTATCATCTATACACAAAGGTTGTGAACACTACTGAAAATGGAGTTTGAGTTGTGAGTATTAATAAAACAAGCCTGAGGTGTCTACTCGGGTTCATATTGCTATTTGTTTTCCATGCTTATTGCTGTACTTCACTGTGGGAAACCTGCTGAGCAAGAGTAAAGTCCTCCCAGCAAAACTGTGTTAAAACTATGCTGGAAAAACTGAAATGAAGTCTGTCAGTGTGAGCTGTGCCAGCTGGCTGCGAGTTCAGATGAGACCCTCAAGCTGATGACATACTCTAATTTATCATGGCTCTGGCCCCACAGAAAGAGGGCTCCCTTGGCTCAAGTTAGAGAGCATAGCCCTCCGTCTATCCCATTCAGCACCTAAAACGTGCCATGTCTTAATAAAAGCTTCAGTTAGTGAAAGAATGTATAGAGGTGGAGTAGGATGGAGGGAGCTTTCCTGATTCCAGTTTCCAAGGCCTCTTTTTCTGTGAATCTGTCACAGCTGGTCTTGATGAATGCTACAGGGAAAATTGCAGTGGTCTCCCATAGCATCCAGAGAGTGACTGCTTTGTTGATCTCTGCCGACAGGGTAAATCTGTGGCCTATACTGATCCCCTGGTGCAGGAATGGGGGCTTCCTGGCAAGGGGTACTGGCAGGCAAATGGGTGAAAATTTTGCTCTAGGTTGGTGGCTGGAGGTCAGTTCAAATACAGACATTAGGTGATGTTTCTCAAGCATGGAGTTATATTCTTCTCCTGGCAGTTGAAGTGTCTGTCAGATACTTGTACGTAATTGGAGCTGACTGTGGTGAGGGTGAAAGATATCCATCCCTGGGTATTTGTCTTGAAGTGTTGGGTATCAGCCTGTTTTTAACAAATCACAATATTGTGTTGTTTTGAGATGTATTTTTAGAAACAATTGTTATTCAGTTCTCTGTTTGAATGCCAGAATCTTCTTGGTGATTATTTTTCCCTACTTTTTTTGGGGGGGGAGGGGGAGGGGGAAATTAAAAAATAGAAAGGACAAGAATGAAATAAATTGGATGAAACACAATTCTCATGGGACAGGTATATTTTAAACTGCTGCGAACACTTTTTTTATAGAGTTCTCAGACAGCAAAATTATTTTTCTCCCTTGAAATCAGATTGTGCTACTCAGAGCTAGGGAAAAGAGAAAATGCAAGCAGGGAATAGGAGAATGGAACTGCTTGGGAGTACTGGGGGAAAAAACAGGTTGGAGGTGTCCAGAGGAGGGCCACCAAAATGATCAGGGGAATGGAGCATCTCTCGTATGAAGACAGGCTGAGAGAATTGGGGCTGTTCAGCCTGGAGAAGAGAAGGCTCCAGGGGGACCTTATAGTGACCTTCTGGTACCTGAAGGGGGCCTACGTAAAGGTGGGGGAAGGTCTATTCAAAAGGGTTTGTAATGATAGGACCAGGAGTAATGGTTTTAAGCTAGGAAAGGACAGATTTAGATTGGATATTAGAAAAAAGTTCTTTAATATGAGGGTGATAGATCACTGGAATGGGCTGCCCAGAGAGGTGGTGGAGGCCCCATCCCTGGAGTCACTCAAGGTCAGGCTTGATGGGGCTCTGAGCAGCCTGACCTAGGTAGAGAAGGAATAGGGAGGTTGGACCAAATGACCTCTAGAGGTCCCTTCCAACCTGAAATATTCTGTGATTCTATTCTATGATTCTATGAGGTGATTTGCAGGGAAGAGCAAAGTATCTTTCTTTAGAAAGAAGATACTTCTGGCTGTCACACTGCTTTAGAATGGGATTCTGCCAGAAGCCCCCCCCAAGAGTTGCTGTGGAAAATGAAAACTGTGACGGCATTGGTGGGTTTGGTCTCTGTGGTTCTGTGAAGCACTTGGATAAACTGTTCAGTCTGTCCTCTCCCTAGAAGGTGTTCTCCTTCCCAGTGACATCTGCCATACTTTCCAGATGTCACAGCACCTCTGTCCTCAGCATGCAATACAGACAACAGCATGTGGATACTTTTTCTGGGGGACAAATGCATTGGAAACAAAGACATCTTGCCAGGCTGCTTTTTTCATTTGGGTGCTGGATTTGCTTATTAAACACTGTCATCTTTTCCCCTTGCCCCAACAGACAAATGCCATCTGTTGTGGTGGGAGGTGGTGCGGTTAAACATTTGAGGTGGTTTGGTGCAGGTTACTAGTCCAGTGTAGGAGCAAACTCTCTCATATTGGTTCCATCAACCTCAGTAAGAGCTGCTCTGTTCAGACAGCGATTAATGCATCTTCTTAAAGAAAAGCTGGCATGATATTGCACCAAGTGTTAAGAGTTTCCACCTGGCTGTACACTACAGAGCTCTCTGCCAAGAGAAATACTGGTTTCCAAGTTTGCTAGCCTGCTGCTTGAAGATTTGAAATTTTTTGTTTGTTTTTGTTTTCTTTTTTGGAAATCCTCCCACATTAAATTAAAAGGAGAACTTGGTAAAGGAAATTAGGAGGTATGCTTTGACATGCTTCATTTTGCCAGCAGCCTCTGAACTTGTGACCCTTTAAAATAAAGTACTCAAGCTTTCCTGTAGGACAGCTCCCTTGGGGTGGAAGCAAACATCTTTCAGGCTTACGTGCCTTTAGGAGAGAGGCTTTGACAGCACAGGAGAAGTTGCAGTGCAGCATTCTCAGACGGGACTTCCAGCAAGGAAAGTTGTTCATCTGGTTTGTGATAAATCATGGTTCCCCTGGAGCATGCTGGGACTGCAGAGAGCTGGAAATAAATGCTAGGGAAATGCAGCTTTTGAAGTGGGCCATCTTTCAGGATGATGTATGACTTTGTAATAGAAAGAGATTCCTTAGCTAGGGCTGAGAGAAAACTGCTGCGTTCCACTGGAAAGGAAAATGTAACAATTCTGTTGATGTAAATCTTTGCATCAGACTTGCCCTGAAAGCTGTGCTTTGGCATGGGCTACCTTAACCTGGGAAACAAACTATGTGATACTAATGGAAAAGAGCCACTGAGAACCCAAGGTGGTGGCAGTTAGTCTGAGGCTGAAATGGGATTGATAGGTTTGATGAATGGATATCTAGTTGACCAGTATAATAGTGCCTGGGGAGAGAATCAGATGGCATGGGATGCTGTTTGCATCTCTGCCCCTTGCCTGCTGCATTGTCCTGAGCAAATAATTTATCTAGATGGATAAAATGTCTTTTCTTCAAACTGCAGTCACAGGAGCCCATGTTTGGATATTTATTTTTCTTTCACTGGCTATTCCCAATCAGCTTGCAATGATTGGCCACTCTAGTAGACATGTTAGCTGGTGGGGATCTGACAGTATTTTGGGTTCTCTGTTCACCATAAGGGCTTGGATTTCCAAGAGGTTTAGAATAGCACAAGTTCTGTGTTTGTGTAGCAAACAGAGGCTCTGTCCTACTCACCATTGATGTCAGTCTGTGTATAGATTTGTCTGCACTAACTACGGTCTCTTCTGGAGCTGTTGCCCTATTTCTGTACTCTAGAGTTTGGTAGCTCTGTTAAAGAGATTCAATCAAAAAGCCAGATGCAGCCTCCTTTGAGTCTGTCTTTCATTCCTCTGCTTTGGCCAGGTAACCAGAAGGAGATGGCTTTGTTCCAGGGAAAGGGGGAAGCACCTGAATTCCCCTCCACCTGTGCCAGGGCTTTTCTGCTCATAGCAGCTCTTGGCTGAGGCAGTTTGGGGCAGCTGGGATGTGCCCAGTAGTAAGTGAAGGCTTCTTGCTGTTCCCATGTGCCAGAACAGTGACATTGGCAAATGCTATTGTACTGACTGAGGTGTTGAGATGCAAAATAGAGGCGGCAAGTGCTGCATCAGAACCAGTGCCATGTTGTATCAGAAAACACTCTCTGAGTTAACCTTTCATAATTCAGTTGCCACAGATCTGCTTACAGGTTTCTGATATGCAGGCAAAGGTACATATTTCATTTGGTCTTGGCAGTAAAAGTGAGATGATCGTAAAACCCATTGGTTTCTCAGGATGTGAGAGACCAAAACTGTAGAACATTTGTCTCAAAGATTGGGATTGGGACACAGGCCTAACATACTTTGATCAGTGATGTTGCTAGTGTAGCAGTGGGATGTTTCTTCCTCTTCCCAAGCAATGTAGATGTGGTTGACTTAACAAGAGAAGAAGAAATTATTTCATCAAATCTGGTTGCTGTTGCATTTTCTCCTTGTCTGACTTACTGAGTTCTCTTGAACTGTACCATGAATTAATTTGATTTTTTTTTTGTTTGATTGGTTTTTAATTTTTCCTGCAACCTACATGAGATTCTTGTATGAGTTTTAATAGCTCTGTTTGTAACCTGTTTATCTCTGAAAGATTTGTTCTGCTTGGTCAACTGCTTCATTGCCTGTGTTTATTTTGTTCAAATATCCAAAATGTTAACTATACACTGTGCAGCATTAAATCGATCAGGATACTCCTGGGGTATTATTTTTTCCACACAAAGAATTTCCAGTCTGTTTCTCTGAGCTTTGAATATCAAAATATTCATTTGTTTACCTTATTTTCATGGCTTCTGGCTGAAACTCAAGGATTTTACAAAATTAAAACCTCTGCAAACTTAAATCTGAGTAACTGATACACAAGGGGACAAATAACTGGTGTTTCTTCCCAGAATTGGAAATGGTAAGCTGGCTCTCAACTTGCATTTAGAGCTGTGCTGTGTGTCTGAGTGCTAACCCTGTGTATGAAGTCCTGCAGGCTGACAACTGCAGCCTTTAGATGTATGCTGCTGAGCTGGAGTCCTTCAGTACTGTCCTCCAGTCTCATGTAAACTATTGGTCTGGGGATGGTGCAGATGCAGCACCTCAGGATCTGAGATGCAACTTAGCTAACTCCTTCACACTAACTAGAGAAATGCCAGTGATTGTCCTTGTAGGCTTTAATGAAGAGTGAACCCTACCACCTCATTGCCTGGTTGAGAGCCAGATCTGTAACAATAAGCAACGTGAGGAATCCCAGCTAATCAGCTCCTTTTGGTGGATCTTCACAGTGGCTTAATTTAAATGCTGCCACGTGCCACTGATGTCCACTCCATCTGTATTTTTAAAACTACTGCTGTGTGTTACCTTTTTCTGGTCCGTGGAGTAATCACCTTTTAGCTGTGATATGGGCCACATAAGAACTACTTTCCTTCCAAAATAAAAACTAAACTAATTGCAGTTTGTTTCTCTCCAGCTGCCTTTTGGGGAGATATCGCTTTGGATGAAGATGATCTGAAGCTGTTTCAAATAGACAGAACTGTTGAATTAACAAAGCACTCGGAGGGAAATTCAAGGCACACTTCAGGTAAGGGCAGCTCTGGGGTGGTGATGCCTTCTTTTCTCTAATTTTATCCTGAGGGAGGAAGGAGTTCCCTTTTATTACTCGTGATGCCTTTTCCCCCAGGGAGGGAAGTGCATGCAGAGCTTAGCTGTGTGACTGAGGTTGGTATTCAACTCTGAACTTTTGTTTAACAAAAACCAAATGGCAATTTGATATAGTCAGTCTTATCTTTTCTGAGAGGTAAGATTTTCAAATTTACAACATTGGTCTCTTTCTACAAGGAACTGCCTTTCTGCAGATTTGGAAGGAAATATGTTTGAAATGGGGGCACACTATTAGTTTTGACTCTGATTGTCCTCCCCTCCTTTTCATGCAATGCATGTTCTTAATGGCATAATGCATTTTTTTCAGCTGTCTACCTAGGTAAAACCTACTGCAGTCTTGCATACAGACTACCCTTGAAGTGATGTTATAATTTAAATAAGTTAATAATTGTGTTGATTTTCTGTAAAGCCAATGAATGAGGTAACATATGCTTATGTTGCCTTGCTATACAGCTCTTACATATGCTCAGTCTTGTGCCAGGCCAGAATTGTTTCCTGGCTCAGAAGCTCTGACTGGACTCCAGCTCTAACAGTCTTTGAAACACTCTGCAACTGATCTGAGGGGTTTGGAGGGCTCCCTCTACTCTGCTTTCTGCTACAAGAGAGAAATTGTTGGAAGTCTGAGCTCTGAGAGATAACAGAGGGAGTGGAGACTGGTCAGGTCAAACCAAACTTCTTTTCTCTCTACACTCTTAGGTTAGCAAGTAGGGTGAGAGGTTGGGTAGAGACAGAAATTACTGAAATCATATGTTCACCTGACCCCTGTGCATCTCAGCTCACGTTGTACCATTTGTAAGGACTGGTGGCTGGTTCTGTATCCTTGTGACTGCCTAGCTTTTGTTTCAGAGCATCAATGCACTGTGTAGGTCACGTTCTGGGGATCAGTGCTCCAGCTTCCTGTTGTGATGAATGTGAGGTGACACATCCAACACAGAGACATGCTTTTGATGCCAATGGAACTGATTAAACTCATGCAGGTGCTGACATTCTGGGCAGAGGAGGGCTGTCCAGTCCTTCAGATTATTAATTGCTCCCTGGAAATGCAATTGTCCTGCGTTGTTGTGCCACTGAGCCCATTCATATCATGTTTTGGGCTGTGGCTCGTTCTCAGGTGATTAGGAGTAGGTTGCCTTCAGAGCAGAAGGTAAGTCAGAAAATGAGGACTAAGTGGGACAAGCAGTGTTCACCTCTTCCACATCCCTTTGTCAGTTCCTGGAGTTAGATGAGGAGACTGCTGGGGAAGCAAAGCCAGATGATGTTTTTCATGCATTAGTTTGCTCTGGTGGCTTTTTTAGTCATTATACCTAGCACATTTCTTTCACTTGGCACTGGTGCCAGATCTGTACCATCTGCAAATGAAGTGAATTTTATAACCTATATCTGTGTCATGCAATACAGGCACTGGTCTCTTATGACCATAGCTCATGTTGCGTGGTTGGACTGGTCTCTTCCTGGCACCTTTTATTGACAGAGGCAAAGCTGGTGCATCATGCAATGCTTAGCATTAGGAGAATGGTGATATCACGTCACTCACTTGGCCCTATCCTCATCCCTGACAAGCTTCATTTGTCCCCCTGGCCTTCAGCCCCTTAGGAGGTGCAAGCTGACAAATGGGCAGCTCCCATGGTTGTCATGCTTTCTGCTGAGTACGCACAGAGAGATCTCTGTGTTCACCTGCACTGTGAGGGGGCTCTCTGCAGGGGCGGAAAGGGCTGATTCTTCTCTTGCAGGGCTTGCTTGACACTCGTGAATTATAAGAGGGTGGTCTACTTCAGCATGTTGGGGATTGGGACCCATTCTTCCTTAGGAGAAAGTCCTGCTTTCTGCTTTTTTATTTCCAGTGGGAAGAATGCAACCTCTCTACAGAAACAGCCTAAGACCTTTTATGAATGGGACCCCTTGAATTATAACATTTCAGAGTTTCCGAAAGCTGTTAATCGGATTAGTTGTATACTGGAGGAAGTACTTAATACGTATATACAGACACATGGGCTCTTCATATCTGGGAGCTGCAGTTCTGATCGTGCCATTAGGCCAGGCATTTTTCTTCCCCGATGTTGTTCCCTTGTCCACAGAAAATGCTGTTTGGCTGGGAGGAGGGGTGAAGATTGTGCTATTTGACACTGTTCGGCTGCTCATAGGCATACAAGCTATTAGCTTATGTGGAGCATCTGCAGCTGTCAGGCGCTGGAGAAAGAATGAGGTTCCCATGTACTTATGGGTGACGTGGGACATGGTTCTTCACTGTATCCAACTGAAGATGATCTGCTTTAGTAAGAGTTCTGCCTTGGCTGGTGAGGACTGAGACTGTCAGCTGTTTCAAGCTTTCCTCTTCTTCACCTTATTCCAGTCTTTGTCTAGAAATATAGCTATGCCCTTCTCTAGGCCTGTGAGAGAGAGAGGCAAGGAACCTGATCTGAGGACCATCTGGATTCTGCCACAGATCTCTGTGCTGAGCTTAATTTCACAGCATGAATGTGCTCCAGGATTGTTTTCTGCATTAATTTCCTGCTTGCAGAACTACCATAGTCACTATTCAGACCCTCAAAATTTGTGAGCCTGATTGAAAGTGGGATGCCTTGAAGTTCAGTGTTTCCAAGCATTTTCTCAGCAAGTATCGGAGCTACTCTTTTCTTCCTGGTGTCTGGGACTTAAAGCAATGGACCAAGTAGCATTGTCTTTCTGGTGAAGTTACAGTGCAGGGTCATGGTTCCTTCCCTTTAAGGAATATTGGCTCAGAGTTCTCTGGCAGTCCCCTTGAAGACTGGGGTTTGCATTTAGTATTTCTCTCCTTGGTACACACCTTGGTACCTTGCCTCAGAGCGCCAGCAATGATGTCCCTCTTCAGCTTTGTCTGAATATCTCTGTTCAGTGCACCCGGATTCTTTTGTGTGAGTGGTTACATTAGGGAATTGGTATTACACAGAGAACTGCATCACTCACATTATGTACTCTAAAGTTTTTTGAAGTGCAGCATATGACCCGATAGTCCTTATTCATGTGAGCAGTCATCTGTGCTCCAAAGGAGCTTCCTTTCCATGAATTTGTCAGGAAGAGCACAGGTTGAGCAGCTGAAAACTGCAGAAGGCTTTGCAATGGCATCTTATGAGCAAACATCCTTCTCTGGTGCATTTATAAAAGCAGGGTTTTCTTCAGATCCTGTTGAGGGAGAGGCAGGCATGGTGGAGGTCTACAACTAAATGTATCCCATTTAATTCAAGTAGGTTTTAGGTATCTATATGTTGATCTCTGTTGACTAAGTTAAAATTCTGAGCCGTGAGTTTGTAGAGTGTATTTATACACAGTGTAGAGTAACTCTGAGTGAATGCCAGGAGACATGCTCTTCTAAGAGGGCTAAAGGCTAGCAACTAGTTAATTTTCTTGTCTAGACACTTTCAGGATTTCCCTGAAGGTTTATTCCAAAGTGCTTTCCTCTAACCAAATTATAAATCATTCCAGTTAATTGACTTCTGTGCTCCTTCCCACAGATACCTCAACCTCACATCAGCTTTACTTGAAGCTTAGGTTTACTCTCATCCAGTGACCTGGTGAAAACTGTTCAAAGTTGCATGTTTGGCCTTTCTTTGAGTTGAGATAAGATTTTGCTGATTTTCTAAACCAGGAAAAAAAAGTTTGGACATTTTCCCCTCATGGGCTGTTTCCCTTTGAACCTAGGTCCTTAGCTCAGAGAATTGCTTGTGATCTTTTTGTTTGCTGCTTTTCGTATTATGAGAAATTCTGCAGGCAAAACTATGCCGTCCACATCATCTATCCATCCTGCTATTACCATCTGTAATGCTATATAAAAATCTGCTAAACAGGAAATTTCCTCCTTCCTCTTTTAAAAATGTTTTGCAGGCAGAAGAGGGGGTAAACTGTAAGGGATGTCGTTAAAATGAAAGTGTTGCTTTGCATTTAAAATGTTTGTTACCTGCACCCCTGTCTTTGTTTCTGAAGAATCAATTTAGATGTCATGTTCACTGTGAAAATCACTTGTTCTCATGCACTGGTGTTGAAGTGAATACCCTTAGGATTTGTCCCCATACAGATACAGTAATGGTTCAAAACATAATGAATCTGGTTCCTGGAGGTCTGCCAGTGAGTGCTATCCTCAGCAAGCCCATGCTTCACCAGCTCCTAATTGCTTTGATGAAAGATTTTTTCAAAGAGCTTATAGTTTTGAAAAGTTTCTCATAGATTGTTATTTTTTTTTTTTTAGATTTAGTGAAAATACTTGCTTTTACAATATAGTTTTAGTTTAGCAGAAACTTGAGTCAAAGCTCTAAGGATTCCTCTGCTGCTGAGAACCCCTGGATGACTTTGAAATGGGAAACAAGAAGATCCACAGGCAGGCTGTGAAACTGCATAGTGTCACCTCTCTTTTGGACCCAGATGAGTCCACAGGTGCAAGGTAATAGTCTTTGCTTTATTGCTTTATCTGCTGAAGCATTAGCTGCGGAGGAAGAACACCTTTTTTTTTCATGCCATGCCTATGGGAAGGATGTGCCTATTTAATCCTAACAGGTTCATTTATGTCTTTTCAGGCATCTTAGGGATTAAGAGGACTTTTCTGATATATTAACTCTTTTCCCGATTTTTTTGTATCACAGAGGCAGTTTCTAGTCCTGAAAGGCACCTCCGTGAGTGAGAAAAGCAAGTTTGTCTCTTCAAGGTTTGGCACCAGCAGATCAGAAGGCAGTGGGATTCTGGCTGCCCTCCCTGATGCCATGCTGTGCTGGACCTGCTGCTGAGGCACTGGCTCTGCTTCCCGCTGCCTCCGAGAATGCTTTCCAAGAATAGGCAAAACAGACTTGCCTCTCATCCTGAGAGGTTTTTAGGCTCATGGCTTGAAGACCTTGATGAGGCTTTCACACTGCCACAAATGAGTGGCAGGAAGGATTTGCAGAGCATCTTTGCTAGCCAGAGTGAGTAATACTTCAGATAACAGTGCAGCTGTAACAGGGATATGTTTGATCCCAGGATTTCTACTGATATCAGAGCGGAGACAGAAGCTGCCATGAATGGCTGGAGGTTCTCACAGCAATTTCATGCAAGTTATTCTCTGGCAAATGAGGCAGATAGGAGTTCTTCATTAAACCTTCTCTTAATAAGAGCGGGGAGGTTGCTTTTCAGCACACGTTAGCTCCACTGTTCTTGAGCATGCTGTGAAAATGCAGGCAGCTACTCTGCTGTTTCACCAGGTCTGCACAAGACACATATCTGCAGCAAGCTCCTTTGCTTTTTCTTGCTTTGGGATGCCCATGGTCACCTTGTTTCATGGGACTCTACCTGTTTCAGGGCTCATAGCTTTTTTTTTTTTTGTAGCAGGACAACCCAGGATTAACAGGTTTCAATGCTGTGTACATAAACTGCTTTGGGTCATGGAGGCAAACCTTGAAGAGACCTAGAAGGGAGCAGAAGAATGTGCAGTCCTATGTGAATGCACACCTGAAAGTCTGTGTGGTGCAGGGGGTATGACTGCAGTGCTCTTCAAGTTACATAGCAGTTTTTCATTCACCTGTAGTGGCCTGTCAGCTGCTGAAACACCTTTTGCTGCTCTCTGGTTACATTCTTGAGGCAAGGCATTGATTCCCACATGGGCTGTGATTGCTTACAGGACAGGTTGCTCAGCTTAGACAGAGTGCAGCTCTCCTGCTAAGAGTTGTGCTGCTCAGTCTCAGGGTGGAGAACAAGACTTCTCCCTCCTCCATGCTTAAGGTGCTGGAAGCAGTCATAAGCACGGCTTCTGCTGCTTCACTTTGGGACAGGTTGCTCAAAAGAGTCCCAGGTTGCTCTAGGGGCTGTGGTCAGTAGCAGTGCTGTACATTACTTCCAAGTCCTATTTAATGCTACTGATACATTTCTAGTGAAATTTAGGTTAGTGCAAAATGCACTTCCAGAAAAATGCAAAATCCAGGTATTTTAGACCATGACTAACTTAGATTCCAGGGAAGACCTGATTTATGGATTTGAAGGAGAGACTGTTAAAAGTCAGTTGACTTTGGCATATGCATGCCAAACTCAGAGCTATGTTTCCTTTGTAACTCACGTTTGGTGCTCTGCTTTAGTGGCACTTGATTCAGGGTAGAAGGGATGAAGTTCCACATTGGTGGATTCAAGGCTGCCTGGGGACCAACCTTTAATTCATTTAGGCTTAGAGCAAATCTGTGGGTTGTGCTAACTTAATCTGAGCTGTATTGGTTGTAACTGGCCAGGAGCCATGCAAATAACTATGTACATGCCGTAACATAACCCACATCTGTGAGCTCTCTACAGGGGTCTGCTCTTCCACTGGGAAATCTTTAGTGAAGGTTGTTTCCTCTTATGTGGGTAGAGGGACATCTTTGTCCCAAGAGCCCTGTCGGAGGGTTCTGTCCAGCTGTTTGCATACCTTCTTTCAGTTTTCCACAAAATGTGACATGCACTCAAGGGATGTCTCTTTGCAGTCCATGCAGCCTCTTAACGGGAAGAGGAGCCTCAGTCCGCTCTGCAGAAAGGTAGGTGCCAAATGCCTGACACTTGGCCTGATGCTGAGGTTTGTTTATCTGTGCCAAATGATTTTCCTATAACTAACCCCAATGTTTACCTTTGAGTCCATTTAGTCAGGGGTTTTACCAGAGCAGACAGCCATGAAATGAATTTCCCATAGTTCTGTAGTTTTCTATGTTGAGGCAGGAGCTCCCCTTTGGAAAAATTGGGTAAGTCCTCTAGGGCTAAGAGTGCTCTTGTTCACACTGCTTTTATGAGTTACCCCTTTTTCCAATTCCACATTTGTGCAATAAGCCAGTGCTCTTCAGAAAAGCAGATACTGTGTTTTTTCCTTCCAGCCCAGAGTATCACAATCTTATTACAATCTTCTCAGATCTGCCTGATTTTCTCCAGCATAAAGATAATTGCCTACAAAGCCCATGACCCTTGGCTGTTGCTGATGAACCTTCTAATTCTCCCTGTAGTCAGGGCTTTCCTGATAGCAAATGCTAATCTTTAGGGTTGATATTTTCACTCCAAATGCTTTTCTTTTTTGATTGAGTGCCAACTTGGAGTCCTTTTTTGAAAATGTTGAGAGGGGTTTTCCTTTCTATTTGCTGATCTTAGGGATGCGTTTTTGCTAGTCACAGGAACACAGTCTGCCAGTCTGGTGGCTGATGGTAAGAGAGGAGCAAGGTGCCAAAGCATGGGAGGTGTATAATGTGCAAAGAGGACAGATCTCCCTTGCAAGTTTGGAAACACAGTCCTGAGTCAGGACAGCATTGTGGAAAAGTTGGCTTGTCAGGCATGTCTTCCTGTTCTCATCCTGCCACTGCTACTGGATTGATCTGTCAGTCGGACGGTGCCTGTGGGTGATTGCACAGGCAAGTCCTGGGGATGTGCTGCACGGCACATGTGCTGGCCCATCCAGTGAGCTGCAGCTCAGTTCACAGGCACAGATTCTACTCTGGAGGGCTTTGCATCTTACACTTCCAGAAGCACAGCACAGGCCAGCTTTGTGCTTTTGGCTGGGCTATTTTGCCCTTTCTGTGCTGCTTGCTTCCAGTAAGGAAGAATTCCCCTAGCTATTCGATGTGGAGGTACAAGCAAGGTGCAGAGCAGCAGCATGTTTCTTTGCTTCTGCCCTTGTATGTGTGAGGGATTCTTCTGATTTCCTCACTCTACAAGCTCCTGTGCATTGCACATTCAGCTCTTCTACTTTAGAGATTCCTGCTTATCTTTGGGTCACCCATAGCCTCTTTCCCCTTGCCCAGAGGTCTGTATTCTCCTCCCTCAGGAGGCACTTTCACCTTGTCTCTTGCCTCGAAAGGGTTCTATGTGTTCAGCCATTTTTTCCCTTCCTGTATTTACCAAAGGGAGTTTGTTCTTTTCTTTCCCTGCTTTCTCAGACCTCTCCCTTAGGTGATACCCATGGAGAGTTGTCTCATATGCTGACAAATGCTGTCTTACTTTTATCCTTGCTTCTCAATGTGTTTTTTGTTGCTACTGTGTTTTGTACAGTCCCTATGTGACTTTGAAGTATGATGCAGGAGAGAGAATGGCCCTTGAGTGCTAGATAATGTTTGAGTCAACATCAAATGTTAATGGAGGGCTGTCCACTGCCTCCCTAGGCAGTGAGGTGCTGCTTGTGATGTGCCTGAATAGCAACAAGAGGTGCTAGAGTCTTTACCCTACCTGTCCCATACCAAAAGCCATGCAGGCTCCGATTGTCTTTGGACTAGAGTCTTTCTGGCGTGGCATGTTGCTTCAAAACCAGTTGAGCCTTGCAGTCTTCCTTCACACAGTGGGCTGTGGTATTCCAAATTTGGCCTGTGACAAGCTGTGAAATGCTTCACTCAATGTGAGAAATAAAGTCTATCTTCTCTTTCCCCCTTGCTCTTGTGATAAAGGTCCTGCAGGGCAGGGTAAAGACAGTCACAAGCAATAGGTGAAGATACCATCTGGCCCTTGCCAGAGCACAATCTGAATGACACAGCCCTACTTCCTCTGCATTCCCTGTGGAGTAGGATGTATTTTTTCCTCTTGTCTAGATTCCTGGTGGCAGCTGGTCACATGCACCACAAAGTTTGTTTTGTAAATGCACTGTTCCCTGAAATCAGGTTTTCTGGATAGTGGCCTTCTGCCTGTCAAAATAAGTGGTTTTATTTCTACTGTGCGGCCAACATTCAGCCTTCCATGGTTTTTCTTTTAGTGATTTTATGAGCTCTGCAATATTGCTCAAATTAATCCACACAAGCAATAAAGCTTTCTCCATTGTAATGAAAATCCCCAGCTATTTCAAACTCTGCCACTTATTCTTAGTGGAAACTTTGGTTGTGTTTATCTTGAGAATTCAGTTCACATGCTTCTTTCAGAAATCAGCCAGGAAGGCAGTAACTTAGTATCACTCTTGTCAAATGCAGCACATCAGAAATTAATCAGCTTGGATTTTGTTAATGAGCAATTAACTTTCTTTATGCACCCAAAGACATCTGCAGAAACTATATACATTGATGCCGTGGTTGAAGCTGCTTCCAAACAGCCTGTTTCTATAGCTCCTTCCTATTCAATGTGGTACCACTGTATCAAGCTTTGGGCATAGATGCAACAGCATCACTGCATGGATGATGCTGAATCCCTGCCACTCCTCGCTTGGCTTTGCCTGGCTCTGGCTCCCAGCCTCACTGCTTTCTTCATCCCCAGAGTTCTCTTTTAGGCACACCTCAAGCACCTGGAAGTCGGTTCTAGATGGCATTATTAGCCCTTTAAGGAGCTAGGGTAGTCACCATGCAGGGCATTTACAATATCTGATTTTTGTTTGCAACTATCTTGCTCTCGATTGCTCTTAATTAAATTTTCTGTCGCTCTTGTCTACAGCTGGTGTAACACATTGGGAAGCTGTTCCTTTTACTGATGCCAGAAGAGTCTGAATAGTCTTTTGTGTTTAAGTGGAGGTTATTAAATAGCTTTATATTAATTAACTGCGATGCAGGGAACACATGGACAAATGTACTTGAGGAGATCAGTTTATCCATATGGAAATTACATTGGAAGTTAAATCCATTACCCTAATTGTAAAATTTGACAGTGCTTAGCCAATAACTGAAGAATTGCCTAAATCATGCATTTGTTTTAGAGCTGGAGAAATGCCTAATTTCCTTGAATACCTGCTTAAATGAAAAACTGAATTTGCCCCAACTGTGTAGGCTATCTTGTCATTTCCAAGAGTGCCTTAGTACATGAATTTGGAGGCAGAAATGTTCAGTGAAAAAGTAGGGTCTAGTAAGCTCTGAGAGAAGTCATTACAGGATGGTCACTCTGTGAGGCTGGCTTGGATGCCTTGACTGTCTCTCTTTTCAAGCAGGGGGATGTTGCTGTGCCCACAAAATAAAAGTTGCTTACCCTGTTCAGTGAAATAGCCAGCAGGTCCAAGAAACAATCAGTAGCCAAAATGGCTTGATGGATAATAGCAAACAACAAATAAATTAGAAGTTGTAAACTGCTCGTGGTTGATTGTGAATAGAAAGGGGTTACATTTGTGGAATAAATGTGTTCACTTTGAGCTGCTTGTTCAGGCCTAATTTGGAAAGAAGGCTGGTGCTTGTAGCTGCACTGGACAAAAAAACCTTTGCTGTGGCTCCCCTTTTCAAATGGCAAGGACAAAGTATTTATTCAGCTGTCAAGTGGGGAAAGAAAGCAAATTAGTTTTAGGCTGAAATGCTGGACTGTGTTTGCTGCTGTATTTCTGGGGCCAGATGGTGACTTGGACAGCCCTAGGGAACAAGTAACAAGTTTCTCTGGGGCAAAGATCAGATGCAAAAGGAAATATTCAGATTATCTTGCTGTTCCACTTCCTAAAGACAAGTTAGTGTGAGATGCATAAGGCTGTGTTAGGGAGGGAATCAGCCACTCTTCTTTTTGCAATTGATGGTGTTGCTGAATTCTGAAGTCAATTTGTGGCAGGCGGTGGGTCAGACCTGACACCCCCACTGAATAGCAGCCATCTCTGGGATGGACAGGGCAGCTCTCGGTGGGCAGCTTGCTGCAGTGAGGAAGGCTCCTCTGCCATTTACCTCACCCCCCATTTTCCCCCATGGCTTCTTTAATGACTGCAAATTATTTAGGTGCCTGTTTCACCAAGGAGTCAGGACCCTGGGACTGAAGATGGTCTTAAGGCTACCCAGGAGTGGCCACATTTAGCTTGTGCTCCCTCAAAGCTTTTCAAGCCCTCCTTGTCCTTCTCTCTCAGTGCTGACTCATGCCTCAGTTTCCCTGCTGTTGACAGTCAGTTTGGGGTGTCCTTTAAATGAGCTGTGGTAGGTAACCAAGAAGACAGGGTTTCTCAGCTATCTCTACTTAGAGTGCTTAACTGCCTGTTAAACATGGTGCAGGCTCCTGGAGGGTAAGAAGGCATCAACAACTCTCCAAGAAGCTCCAGGAGTGGGAGTGTCTGATTACCCAAGCAGAAAGCAAGCTGGAAGAAAGGTCTCTGTGCTGGCACCACACATTCTCTATGCAAGGAGATTTAATTGCATTCAAACATAATTTGGCTTGCAGTGTAGCGTTTTCATTTTGAGTTAATTTGTATCCAATATAAACAAGGTAGCGGGAAAACAAAAGGATTAGGAAGGCTGGGTGGGAGGAGCAGCCCCGGGCTCTGCCGGGGAGCCCGCAGCCGGAGCGGGGCAGGGGACGGGGCGCGGCAGCGAGGAGCCGTGCCCGGCTGAGCACCGAGGGGCCAGGGCAGGCTGAGGCTGAAGCGATTAGACTGTGCAGGTCAGGGGGAAAGGGATGTTAGCAAAGGGGGGTCGGGAGGGTTTGTACTGCCGACTAGAACAGAAATGGGCAAACCCAAGCCAGCTCTTAAAATTTCCTTATACCTACAAGTTCATTTCTGATTTTCTTTCTCTTCAAAGGAGAGATGGGGAAGGAGAAGGATTATTGTGAATCAAGAGGAGTGCGGTGGAGAAGTAGACATCTCTTAGAAATAGATCATGATCGACCAGATTGACAAAAAGTCGAGTGCAATGGGATAGAGGGGTAGTTGGTGCTGCACATTACAGCTTTGATGTGCTGGGAGTGGAGAAGTTGCGCACTGTGTGTGAAGACCTGGCCATCCAGCAGAGACATACACATGTCCAAAGTACTTGTACTCACTTCAGCTTTTAACTTTCACTTGCCTCAGTAAAAGCACTGTAAGCCGGGGACTTGCAGGACTCTTTCTCACTGGAAGGAATTGGTGACATGACACAGGTTGTAGATAACTTTTTTCTTTCTTTTCTCTCTTATCTGTCTTTTTTACTCTAGGGAACAGAGGTGGTTGTTACATCCTGCAGGAAAAGGCCCCTTCCAGTCTTCTCAGTCCTTCCTTGTCTCCAGAGAGCATTACCCCCCTTAAACACTGACTCCCATTTGAAAGGTTGGTGGAGAGATTGGATCAGGCTGTCCCGTTTCTTGCAATGTGTTCTTTAAAAAGGAGATGCATCACAGTATAAAAATGATGCTGCCACTTCCAGAAAGGCAGGGAGTGCACGGGGCAAACACAGGGTGTTGGGGAATTGTGCTGCCTACACTTCTGCTGTGTCTGCTGTGCCACTCCAAACACAGATGGCCATGAGAAGGGCTTGGTTTGTTAAGTGCTTTGCAGCTCATGTTTGTGGCAGCTCTGTGTTTGCTTAGCTGTGTTCACCTTCCTCTCCTTATGAACTACCCTGGGAGGCCAGTGTCCTCACCCTGCACAAGCATTTGCAGGGCTATGTGGAGATGACACATCTGCTTGTCAAGTCTCTGGACCCTGGGACTCTCCTGAGTTATTGCAGTTAGTCAGCTTACTTTAAATATGAAAAACAGATTCCTGTGGGGAATTTGGGGTTCGGAATTATTCTCCTCTTTAATTTATTTTTCTTTAAGTAAATTGAGGGAACTTCAGCTATTCCACTGACAGGAAATGCTGAAGGATCTATCTCAAATCATTTGCTCAGATCTCCAGGGCCTGGGGGTTTATGAAAGGTTTTTACTATAGACTCTCCACCAGTTCTGGGAAACATCTGTTTCACATTCTGAGTGTGTTTTCCCAGCAGAGCTTGTTTTAATAAAATCATCACTTTCACTGTGGTTAGAAAATCCAGTGCAATAAAATGCTTTTTTCCTATGCTAAAAGGTTCTTGATCACTAGTTAATGAGGAAGTTAAAGAGCAGTGTGTAACACCAAGTTTGACTTATCCTGTTCTTCCAGATGCTTCTGTATGGTCATAATATGACAGAGTACACCAGAATTGAAGCTCTGGACAGTGATGAGTGTTTAATGTTATCTGCACTTGGTTTTTTGTTGATGATTCATTGTAGCCTATGTTTGAAATCAGTCTCTAAGCTGTGGCATATAATTAGCGTGTATATTGAATGAGACTATGAAAGTAAGTTGTTTTAAGGCATAGGCAGGGGAGGTGAAATTGTTAATATTTTTTTTAATGTGTTTTATAATGCTTTTTTCCTTTGGTTGTGTCCCAGCTCTGAAATGGCCTTTCCTCCACAGTGAAACATATTAGAAAAAGTCTTGCTGTGGTTTGATCCACCTGAGATCAGATAGTTACGTGAACAGCCAAGTTATTCTCTGCTAAATCAGAAAAATAGGAGAACCTAGCAAAGTCCTCAGTGCTTACTGGGAACTCCTTTGTTCTCAACGGAGATGATGAACATAGTGATGGTAGCTACCTTCCAAGTTCAGCTGTGGAGCCCTTTTCCTGCATGGACCGCAACCAGGAAAGAAAGAGGAGTTTCAGTGAGCATGGAGAGTCTTCATTGGTCTGGAGAGAAAAAATTATCCTGACTTGGAACTGCTCTGAAAGCAGGAAGTTTTTATTTTAGTGGGAACTTTTCCACTTTGGAAACAAAGAAGATGTTGCAAGCTTCAGTCCATCTGACTTCCCATGTAGGAATGTTTTGCGTTCTCAAACTGTGATTTTCCAGACATCTACAACTCCTATTGGCAGTAGTTGGATTTTAGACTAAAATTCTAGATAAGTATTGTCTGAAAATGAAGCTTGATGTACTTGATATATCATGGGATAGACAGATATTTCTCCTTTGCTTTCAGTTGGGTAACTCATCTTGTCCCAGAGTAGTGTTTTCACATAAAAGCTAGAAGACAGGTGGTGGTAAAATATTTCAGCAGTCAACTGCTCTCAAGCAGCTTTGAGGGGACTCATTAGGAGGGCGATAGGTATTTCTAGGCCCACTACATGAATCTCAATTCATCATTGGGCTGCTTAGCTTCTTTGCCTAGCTTTCCTCTGCTTTTTTTTTTCAGGCCTCTCATGGTTTGTGATCAAGTGGAGGCAAGCACAGGAGCTTTGTTTAGTGAGGGGTATGATTGCCCCACTCTGGTTCAGACTACTTGGGCTTAAAACCAAAAAAGGCAGAACATGCACAGCAATACCTTCAACCCTAAGTTGCATCTTGTAGAAGACAAATTTTCAGGTCCAATATCTTACTACTTCTCCTAGTTCCACTCTCTCTTTTGGGAAGTATGGGTACTGAATGGAGTCTGTTTCCTGCTCTTTCCTCAGGTTACACATCATTTATCCTGTGCTAGTGCTGCAAAGGAACGGCAAGCAGTGCAGTTTTGATGGCATGCTTTGTGTGCACTCTCTCTCTTAATATGTTGTCTTTTATTTTGGTTCCAGCTGATCAACTTGGACTTCTTTTAACAAAATTGGATTTTAATTTTCGTCTTCTGGAGAAACTGCTTTCTTCCCAACAATGTGCAGCCTGCTACTTTTTGCTCCACTGGATCCTTACCTACCACCTCAGGCTGCCTCTCTGGTTCCTGCAAACAATTTAGGCACATGTTCTTCAGCCCGAGTTGCAAGTGTGGTGGATTTATCTCAGATTTATGGTGCATTTAAACTACTGGGCATTCCTTTCAGTCAGCCAAGCTCCCTTGGCAGTGCTGATCTGTGGGAAACAGAAAAACGGGTTGTTGTACAAGTGCACTGTGGGTAGAAGATGAAATATTCCCAGCCTTGACAGAGAATCTCTGGTGTGTTCTCTGCCAGATTGTGCACAGAAACTGAGTTATCTACTTAGAGAGTCCAGCAGGGTCCTGTTCAGCAGGGCAAATTATTAGGAAGGATTGAATCCCAAAAATCTGAGAGTTAAAAAAGCTTAGGAGACTTAATACAGCTTCCTGCATGGAGGCATGATCTAACAAATTCTGTATCATCCCTGATTGTGGGAGAAGCAGACAAAGCTTAAACAGGCTGGAGAAAGGTGATGGCTGGTCTGGCACAGCAGCAGGTGGAAAGTACTGAGGATGAAGGTGATCTTGGAGGGCTTGTTAACTGCTGGATATTCATTAAAAACTAGAAAAGTCACTCCTGTTTTGCTCATCTCATTATAGGTTACTGTAAGTGGTAGACCAAGCCTGCCTTTTTATTACTGTATTGGCTTTCCACTGAGCATTGTGTCAAATTGAAAATCTTCATTCCCCTCTTCAGTGTTTCTGATGATAATGGGCTTCAGTACATACAGGGGTATTTCATGCTCTGGAGCAGTAATGCTGGAATCCACTCTGCTCTCAGATGTGATAGAGTAGTCGAGCAGAAAAGTACAACTTAAAGGAACGTGTTGAGGGGGCAACAGGACCTGCACATTGTCTGCAACCTGTGTGCAGCTGCTTCCAGATGCAAGGTGCATTTCTTGGCTTCCTTATTTATTGATCATGGCACATCATTTACTTTGTTTTCTAGGATCCTGCATTAGCCTTCTCTTGGGAAGAATCAGAAGAGAGGACTAAATGTCTGTCAAGTGACTTTAATCTTTGGGATATGTTTAGGTATCATAAGGGTAGGAAAGATCTAAAAGCTCAAGTTAATTGGAACAAGATCTTCCAAAATTCTCACATATCATTCAAAAACACCCATGTGGGAGAGAAGGATATGGATGTTCCCTGTCTGTACTAGTAAGATTAGTAGTGTTTGAAAATATCTGGTATATCTGCACACCCATATCTGGCCTTTGTGTAGTGTTCTGCCTTTTCATCAGCTACAATGAAACAAAATATGCAAAGATGTTGTAGATTTCATTAGTCACACTAGTTTATTCAAACACCTCCTTTGCATAAGAAACCAAGGCTTGCACTGATCTCTGGGAAAGAATGCACTCACAGCTTGGAAAAGCAGCCTGCAGAATGACACTGCAGCACGGCAGAGGTCAGCAGCTTGGGTGCAGGAGAGGGGCCCCGGCTCTAGGGTTTGGTGCCATCATTTGCAATTCAATCCCATTACAGCTCCTTCTTAGGGGAGCAATTCACTAAATACAGAGTTCTTTTTTCCTAATTCACCATATAATTCACCTCCCAAGTTCAATTAAGAAGCAATCTGTTTGTGACTGGAAGCAAGCTGCATTTATTTAGAAATACAAAATTATCCTTTGCTTCAGCAAAGACCACATGCCTTAATAATTCTGGTGGTGAATGGCTGGTTGCGGTTTCCTTTAAATGCAATGGGATATTGTGTGAAGAATAGCATGCTTTGGGGAGGGGGGGTGAGAAGTCCTGGGGATGTTAAATTCAACTGAGAAGAGGAACTTTTGTTGAGCTTGGGCTTAAGGAAGTGACGAGGACTGGGCATGAAAGAAAACAAAGGGAAATCTTAGGATAGGACATTGAGGCTGGAAAAGAGTGATAGAGTTCAGAGCAATCCATCTTGTTGAATCAGTCTTGTTACTGTTCACACATCTAGTGGCCTTTGTCCAGTCAAGCTCTGTTAAACTATGGCACTTCCTTTGGTAGACAATCCCTTGATTTAGTGTGTCTCTTGGACCAGGAAGATTTAAGCTATAGTCAGCTGAGAGTCTGGGTATTTTATTTTCCTCTGGTTCATTTTATTACTGTCTTTCATCATCCCTTTCTTGATATTCTAATCAGTTATAGTAGTGTAATGTCAGAGAGGTAGAGTTTAATACCATCCTCTAAGCCTTTCTCCAAGGTGTCAGAAATATACCATTTCCCCTGTCCTTGCCTCCTTGGAGAGGCTGGAGGAGGATTTGCAAGTCAATTCCACAGCAAAAAAGTTTTCCTGCTGACAAAGCAAGACTGGTGCAGGGGCTGGAAGATGTCCAGCTGTCTTGAAAGTGGGACATCCTTCTTGGAAGTATCCACAGAGCTACCAGCAGTGCTGTATGGCTACCAGTATCTCTCCCTTTCTGCATACAGTGGTTGGCCATGCTCTTCATGCTCTATCTTGCCACCAAGGCTGTAGAAACTTGCTCTTGCTAATACCTCTGCAGAGATCAGCTCATTCAGCCTCTCTTCTGCTCACAGGGGATCCACAATGCCAGGATGGGGAAGGAGGGAGGGGGACAATAGTGGTGGTATCAGCACCACCTTCTTAAGGCTATGAATGTAGTCCATGCTGGTTGTATTTATCTGTTATACATCTTACTGTTTCATGTGCTGTGCTCCCTCACCCTAGGTACCATTTTTGAGTTCTCCCTCCTACTACAGTCACCATGGAGAGCTTTCCTGCTAAAGAGATGCTGGTTGGTTTTCTGTGTTGGGTCTATGACTGTTCAGTATTGTGCTGCCCAGGTTTCTATACTGTCTGTAGTTGATCTCTGGCTTCTGTGGTGTTCCCAAGTTGGACCTTGGAAAATGGAAATCCAAGGAAACCTACAGCTATAGAAAGAAGAGCCTTGTTCTCCTCTATTTGCCCTTTCCCATTTTTCCAACCACTTTTCTATCCCTTTCACTGCATTTTCTTTCATTTTCTGTCCATGTCCTGAATGTCCTCTTATTGCTATATGTTCTCTTAGTGCTCCCTCCTTCCTCACACTCAGCAGTTGCTGCTACTACATAGAATTCAAATCTCAAGACTGTGATTGTCAGTTCTCCCTTGGTGGGATAGTCAGCACTTCCCTGGGTAGATTTTATGGCAAGATTCAAAATTGTTAAGCACTCCAAACTTTATTTGTTTAGACATTTTTTAAAAACTGAAAAATGCCACATGAAGGCAACATTTTGAAAATACTTACGCTTTTTACCCTTTTTGAAATATTTAGCCCCTCTGAGTTTTGGGTGGGGTTTTTGTTTGTTTTGGGTGGGTTTTTTTGCTTTGCTGGCTAGTATTGGGGGAGTTAATTTAGAAATAGGCATTTTAGGGAAAGCTGAATATGATGGTGGTGGGAAGAAAGATTAGAAAATATTTTGTGAACAGAAAAATATGGTTATGATATCAAGAAAGATGCATAATTCAGAGTCTTTTCAGCATTCTGAAAAGTGCTTGGATGAAAGCAGTTATCCATGAGCTGCCTGTGAGCATTCAGAATTTCACCATGTCTGGCCCATTGCTAGCCCAGTAGCCAAGTGAATATGAAATGGAACTCAGTCCTTCTCCTGAGTTACCTGGTTGTGATTTTCTCTTACATGCTACTCGCAGGAGGGTTGTCTGTAGACCTTAGGGTTGCAGGTACCAGGGTGGACATAAAATTGTTTATGGAAATCAGACTTTAGTGGTAACACTGTGCAAGCGAGGGAGATCTCGATTTGCTTTGTGCAGCATGGATGAGTTTGCACAGTTGGTATTTTCCTTTATAGTGGACAGAACTATTCTTGAATCCTTTAAAACAGAAGTATGAACAAGATAATGTTTGTTTTAAATCAGTTTCTGGCACTGAGTGACATTTTTGATCTTCTGCTGTGGCAGAATGGATCCAGTATTGAGGAAAGAACCTATTTCTACATCATACATCTGAAAACCAAAAATAAGTACTGGGCTGTTGCCAAGTGTTGTGGTACCTTCATGGTCAAAAGACCAGTAGGGGCTATAGACAGAGGTCTCTCTCCGTTCCCTAGCAATGTGAGGGGCCAGGATGTCTCTCTAAGACTTCATCTTATGGGAGACAATTCTTTACTGAGCCCTCTTGATGTGCCAGACAGCCTAAGTTGGTGGAGCTGCTTCTGCAGCCTCTACACCCTGCTGCCAGCAGTGCTCTGAGATAGCACCCTGATGAGGAGGAGGATAAGCGGCAGTGCTGTCTGTAGGAAAGGGAAGGGTTAGGCATGGTGCTGGTACAAAGATGACATAGAAGTGCTGTGGTTTCTGTGCCCAGGAGCTATGACATCAAGTAGTCAGATCTCTCCCCCAGCATGTTAGTGTCTTGCACATCACAGGAATATCATGAGTCAATTTTCCATGAGGAAATAGGAAAGCCAGAGAAGTAGGCACTCAGGGTGGGACCAACCAGTTTTTTTTTGGTGACTGAGCTGGAGGGAGCCACCTCCATGGACAAGATGGGGACCTCCCTGTGCCTGGCAATGGTGTTCCAAAAGAGAGGGGTAGCTGGAACTGGATGAAGCACAGGAAATACCCAGGAGCTGACATCGCAGTTCTTTATGCTTTGTGGGTCAGTGGGTGTTAGCATCACAGAGAAGGACTTTTATTTTTAAATTAAGCTGAATTCAGGCCAGATGTGTAAGAGTTGATGAGACTGTTTTTCTGAATGTAAATTATTTTTGGCCTTGACAAGGTACTTATTTTCGTTTGAGATTTGATAGTGGTACTTACTATTGCTACTATCTTCTTTGTATGGCTCCTATGCTCAGTAAATCTCCATGGAATTCGCCTTTCCTGGAACAAATCCAGGAAAAGAGCCTAGCTTAGTCTCTGTCCCCTGTACAGGGAAAGCAGATGGTTTCTGTGGCCAGCAGACCCCCAAGTGGCATCACTGCTATCTGCTGTCCTTCCAGTGTCAGAGCTCTGCCAGTCAACTCACCAGCAGATGTGTCTCTGCTCTTTTTTCTTTGCAGGAGGCCTGGGAGAACAGTTTCTTGTGTCAAGCAAGAATGTCACTTCAGCCACCACCTTCAAAGCAGTTAAAAAGGGTAATGTGGTACCCCACCCAGACCTTTGGGTATCTTTTATTTACTTTTTTTATCCCCTGTAAAACCATGTTTTGTCCTGTGTATATGTGTGTATCTCCATGCCTGGGAGACCAGCCCTGCCCAGGCATCTGCTGTTGGTGGACTCTCTGCAAGGGTGGGTTTGCCTTGTATAGTGTGGTGGGTTGACCCCAGCCAGCAGCCAAGCACCCACACAGCTGCTCAGTCACTATCCTCCTCCTCCAGCAAGATATTTGAGAGAGCAGGGAAAGCAAAAGTTAGAGAACTCATTGGTTGAGATAAAGACAGTTTAATAAGTGAAGAAGCGGGGAAAAAAAAACAACAAAAGCAAGTGATATATAAAGGCAGTTCCTCACCTCAATCCACAAGCAGGCTGATGCCCAGCCAGTTTCTGAGCAATGGCTACCTTGGGAGACAAAACCCTGAGCATGATGACATATGGTACAGGATATCCATTTGACCAATTTGGGTCAGCTATCCCAGCTGCATCCTCTCCCAGCTTCTTGTCTATCCTGTGTCTGGTCGCTTGGGGAGTGGACAGGGATCAGCAGAGTGAGAAAAAGAAAGCCTTAATGCTGTGCAAGCACTTTTCAGCAATAGCCTGAAGATTGGTATGTTATCAGCACTGTTTTAGCCACAAATCCAAAACATAGTACCTTACAGGCTATGAGGAAAATTAACTCCATCCCAGCCAGACCAAATACATACAGGTAGCCATGACTGTCACCGGGACAGCAAAAACATTGTACTCCAAGGCAGAGAGTGTAATGCTAGCTGACTGCTCCTTGCTGTTAGGGTGATCTCAGCTAAGCCAGTTTAAGCTTCTCTTCCCCTGAAGCAGGGCTATTACCCAGGCTAACTTTTGCAGTTGGCTTCTTCCATTCATGTACGTAAGGTATTGCTTACAGGATCAGTCCAGACCTGTGATCTTACAGGCATTCCCCCAGGGTTGCCCTGTTCTATACAAGATGTTTTCAACCCATTATATGCAGGAGGGACTGTTGTTTCCCAAGTATAGACAGAGGCACTGAGGCAAAAAAACATGTGCCAGGTCAGCCCAGGGAGGAGACATTTGTCCCCACAGCTGCTGCGTTCATAGCCTGGTGCTGTGCTCCCTCATTGGAGCTGCTTGTGTCTCCTGAGCTGGTGACAGGCATGGAACAGTGAAGCAGTGGGCAAGAGCACCTGAGGAAGGTGCTTCTGCTTGCAGAGCTGTGTTGGTACTTCTGACAGCCTGTTTCCACTTAGAGATGGGCTGGTGCTGCTGTTGGCATAAAGCTGGGCTGTCTCTGCTGTCCAGATGAGGCTAGGAGACTCCTGAGTGGGTTTTACAGAGCAACAGGGACTGCTTCATGGCATATCTAAGGTGCAGAGTGCTGCCTGGGCTGTGGGCAGTGTGAGAAGTCTCCCACCCATGGGTGGTGTGGAGAAACCTCTGAGTGGTGTTCATCATGAAGGAATGGGGGGATTTTAGAAAGGACCTCAGCTGTCCCAGGCTTAGCAATAGTACAAGTCAGTAAGAGAGGTTATGTCCAGGTAGGCTAAGCATTAGAACGACTGCATGGTTTTGTCTTTCATGGAAGAAACCCTTTCCATACATGCAACTTGACAGTGGCTGTAAGCAGTGCTGCTTCAAGCATGCTGTCCGTTTCTTCTGTCCCCTGATGGTATGACATCTGCTGCCTGCTTTCCCCAAGTCCTTGCTAGGAGGGTGTGTCAGACCTCTCCAAAGACTCACTGCAAATTTAAATTGTTAAAGGCATAAAACTTTAGCAGGAATTAGGAGCAGTCAAGAGCTGATGCAGGACTGGTGTGGAGAATTTACCCAAGAAGGTGTGTTGCTGGCAAGGAACAGAAGTGTTAGTGGCACAGGAGTGCGGGACCCAGGGCCCTCTGTGCAGAGGTGCAGGAGAGTGAAGAGCAGATGACTCCTCACTTGGCCTTGCTGGCAAACACTGTCTGTGTGCAAATGAACAGGCAGCCCTAGGAGCAGTTTGTGATTGGGAGACAGATATCCACAAGACTACTTCTGTCTCTAGACCCTCTCTCTCTTCCAGCTGTGGCCCTTGTGGTGCTGCAGCAGTACCTTCTTTGTGTATGCAAAGAAGGAAAGGGTGGTCCTTATTTCTTTGGGGAACTCCCTGCCTCAAAGCATCTGCCTTCCAGGGTCTAGCAGCTGGTTTGGGGATGGGGCAGCTTCTGAAATGCCAGATGCAGCTGGCATGCCAGAGAGGTGCTCAGAGGGAAGAGGAACAAAAGGCAAATTCCTGGCTTTGTCCTGCAGCTCAGAACAAGGCCTTCAGCAGGAAGGGCTGAACCTGGTGAAGTAGGAGGAAGGGTTTGAAGTTCATTCCTTCCATCCCCCTGCACTGCCTTAATTTCCTTCCTATTATTTTGATCCCCTCAGCCTTGACAGTAGTGGTTTGCTTACCAGTGCTTCCGGTGAAGGGATGAATGGGAAGGAGAGGCACTCAACAGCCCCTCTAGTCACTGGAGGAAGGTTCCAGCAGGGCTTGTGCTTTTTCATAACCTGTCAGCCCGTGTCTCTGACATGGGAAGCAAAGCTGTAGCTGGTCTTGCTGATTTCCATGTGAATCACCAGGCCACAACTGGAGCTTAGAGCCCTCCTCTTGGAGCTTCAGAGAGGTCCACCAGTACTGAGGAGCCACCACCAGCAGTGCTGCCTCTCAAGGTGAGAAGGGAGTTCCCCTTTGTGTGACCCTTCAGACCAGCACTCTCTGCAGGCATCGGAACCCCTGTGTTCTATTATTCCTTTGCCCAAGTCCAGCAGGTGCATTGGCTGCATGATAGAGGCAACTTATTTAAGAAGTGGTGTCTATGTAATCCTTACACATGCTGGTCCAGCCAGCTGGACTATGGCTACTTTGAGAATTTGGCTCACCCATGGCACAGCAAATAAGGGTGAACGTCCAGGAAGCTCTGAATGGAGAATATTTTTTGCTGAGTCAGACCTGTACCACATTAAAAGTGCAACTCGTGTAGGCGTAACCAGTATCTGTGCAGAGCTGCAGCAGCACAGATGCAGGACAAGGTACAGAGTCTGCCTAGAAGCCTGTGTGAGTCCTCAGGCAGGGTTTGTGACCAGCACCAAGCACCACACAGCCAGGGTTCCTCTGCCTTTTTAGCATGAAATGAGATACGTGTTCTGTTTTTCCTTTTGTATTTTTGCTCCTTTTCGTTAAAATGAAGAGATTCAGCAGGGATGGAGATCTGTGTTAAGTATAGAATGCCTCAGCTTTTCCAACCTAAGCATCCCTCCTCCAGCAGAGACTGTCCAATCTGTATATATTTCACCTAAGACCTAGTATGCGAAAACACTTTTATGTAATACTTTTCAAACTTGAGTATAGATTTCTGTCTAAGTAGCCTGTCCTCTTCTGAGGCCAACTGGAATGAGTAGTTCTTGCTGCTGTGGAGCTAGTCCTGACAGAACAAACTTTTCTCTGCAGATCTGGATGAGTAGGGCAGGTGGAGAATGTACAGTGATGTCTGGCTTGTTTGACCCCTCTCCTCCTGTTCCCCTTAAGTACTGTGTCCCCATCATTGCTGTTGGGAGAGTGGGTGGCTAGAGACAAGGGGGGGTGTCCCTTTGCACCTTTCTGGGAGAATAGGTTTGACATACTGTGTATGGAGTTTCCAAGACAAGAAAGGCCATGTTGCAACAGAATAACTGTCTGTAAGTCCCAAACAAATCACTGGCAAAAATCTGGCCATGGCTTCTGGTTTGGATTAACATCTTGCTTTTTCTGTTTTTCTTTTTCTGAAGCTCCAGGGTATTACCTGAGGGCTGCACGTGGAACTAAAGAGGATTTAAACAGTGTTGCCACTCTGTCTTGCAGACGGCAGGCAGAACACAACGCTTGCGAGGAGACTGAAGAGGAAGGAATATAAAGATGATTCTGGGATGGATACACACTCCTCTCCCAGAGTGCGCAGGGCAACCACATCCAGGGCTGAGAGGATCTGGCCAGGGGGGGTCATCCCCTATGTGATCGGAGGAAATTTTACTGGTCAGTAGTGAAAACATTGTCCCTGTTTGCTCAGGGGTGAGTGTCCCAAAATGTCTGGGAGATATTGGGAGCAGTATTTTCCCACGAATGACTCAGGTCCTTGGGAAATCTCTTCTGAGGCAGGGTGGGCATATGTTTGCACAAGGAATTGTGCGCTGTAGAAGCCTGAGACTGAAGTATGCATTGAGATGGTTCTTCTCCTGGAGTCCAATAAATAATTGGATTACTTGATCACCTTTCTTGATTGTTTCAGGGGCCAGCACCTGTGAGCTGTGCTCACCCTCTGTGATTCCAAAAAGGAATCATCTCTGCTGTTAGAAAAGCTGGAGCAGAATTAATCTGGGTTGCTTTCTTAATCCCCACTCAGAGAACTTTCCTTGTGCACTCTGCTTCCTGACCTGCTATTTTCTGGGCACCAAACTTCAGGGTCTCCTGTAGGTGTGTGAGGGAGAGGAACAGTGAGCTGTGCCCCATGGTGGATGAGGAGCTCTCCAAAGTATCCTTTTTAGGATCTTTATTAACATCTCTTGGGCTCTGTCCAAACTAAAATGTCACTTGGAGTGCAGCAGATCTCTTGCAAGTCTCTCATGTGAAGCAGACAGACAGCTTGCTCTAATGCCACCTCTCTGTAGCTCAGTGATTCCCCATGGGATTGTTTTCCTTGACTCATGGATGACAAGTGCTCTGAGCCTCACTGGAGCCAGCTCCTTCCCTGTCTCCCCCAGGCTGCCTCCACCATCTCCCACTTAGATCCAGCAGAACTCATTCCCTTGGGCTTCCATGATCTACATTGTCCCAGCACCCTCACTGCTGCCAGAAGTTGGTGAAGCCCCAGTGTGAGTCTGTTCACCTCCTACAAAGGGAGGGGCTCATGCAACCTGGCAGGATACAGAGTAGTCTGATAGCCCCAGCACATCTGACAGAGAACAACCATCCCCACCCTTCAGGGTTTGATGAGAAAGTTTTGTCTGTCTTATATGTGTCCCACTGCCCTAACCAGTCCAAAGTAGCACCATCCTTCCATTGGGTTGACTGTGTAAGAAGCAGCTCTTGCCATAGCACCATTCTCTTTTACATTCAGTTTTATGTTTTTATCTCTGCTTAATCCCACCCTGAAGCTCCTGTCTGTATTCCTTGTGCCTTTCTGCTGTACTTCTGGCCTTTATCCACTCTCTAGTACCTCTTGAGAGTGGCAGTTTGCTCTGAAGCCCTGTGAGTACCAGAGGCTATGCTGGAAAGGCTGTACTGTAGGGAAGCCTCCTGAGGCTGTGTATCACTCTGGGGCATCGCTTCCCAGCTGTCTGTATGACTGTTCTGGATGCTGCCAAGTGACTGCAGGAGGTACTCCTGCTCCCTGGGGAAGAGATGTTCTGTGACCCATGTTCTTGCTAATGTGAGACAGGCATAATACCCAACTTGTCAGGTGTCTCTGTTCAAGTCCTGAGCTGTCTCTCAGTTTGAGCACAGAGCAGCAGTGTTTAACACCTTCTTGTCTGTAGCTCCTATATAGCTTTTGCTTCTAGTTTTAGATATAAACTACCTGACAACAGTTTTGCCTTAGTTTTGAGGAGCATCTGTAGCACTCCTGAGATTCCTGGATTTGCACGAGATTGAAAGATGTGTGTGGTTACGTTACGTTGCATCATGAGAGCAAATTTGTCACACCACTGAGTAGCTGGTCTGCAGATCAGAATACCCAGCAGCTCTGCCAGAATAACCTCTACCTAGTAGGTGGCATTTCTCAAACACAGAAATATTGATGTGCTTAACCAAGTTTGCTGCCTGATTAATTAGAGCAATTAATTCATCAAACACAAAGAGAGAGAAGGATGATACAATAAGTAGTTGGAAATGGGTCACAGATTTCTAGAGGTGTCTATAGGTATAAGATTGACTATTGGAAGGATTGACTGTTCCCCTATCCAGATTAAATCTGTTAGAGATTGTCCTGAAAGTCAGGCCTTCACTGTTTGCTCTTCTTGGATTTCTTTTTCAGGAACCCAAAGAGCTATCTTTAAGCAAGCAATGAGGCACTGGGAGAAGCACACTTGTGTGACATTTGTGGAGAGAACTGATGAAGAGAGTTTCATTGTGTTCACATACAGAACATGTGGGTAAGTGACACACACATTCCCTGCGGCTCTCTGTGTTGCAAACATCTCTTTCATTGACATATGTAAGTCTGGCTCTGGTTGGAATAGACCAATGGCTACATGGGAGAATCTGTCACAGAGATGCATTTGGTCACTTCTAGTAAGGGTTGCCAGGATAATTTAGTATTTACTCAGAAGGTGGTGCTAAACCTTTCTGGATTCTTTTTCCTGGGGTAACACTTAAGTGTATATATGCATTTTTATAGATGTGCACTTATGTATTTTCTTTATATGTATAAACACACACACACATGTAAGTACATATACTATATGCAAGTGTTGGCCTGTCCTGGACCCTGCCAGATGCCATCCTCTGTTCCTTTGTCTCAGATTTCCTCAATTCACTGATGTGCTGCATGGGTTTGTGGGTTTTCTTTTCCAGATGTTGCTCATATGTGGGCCGCCGAGGAGGGGGCCCTCAGGCTATATCCATTGGAAAGAACTGTGACAAGTTTGGTATTGTAGCTCATGAGCTGGGCCATGTGGTGGGTTTCTGGCATGAGCACACACGGCCTGACAGAGACCAACATGTTACGATCATCAGAGAGAACATACAGCAAGGTAAAATAACACTTCAGGTTATTCCACGTGGCTTTTGGGTGGGTGAAAAACCTTTCTTGCTGGACTTGTGGAAAACCCAAGTAGTCTGTGAGCTGGAATACAGAAGAAGAAATATTGCTAGTCCTTGCCTAGAATAAGGGTCAAAATAGTTGGGTGAATAGAGATTTTGGATGTCCAGCTGGAATTGTTGGAATATGGGAGTATATTCCTTCTGTTCTAGTCTCCCAGAGGTGGAAAGCTTTTTTTTCTTAAGTGATTTTTTTTTTTTTTTTCTCCCCTTTGTGTTTGTCATCACAGGTCAGGAGTACAACTTTTTAAAGATGGAAGCTGGGGAAGTGAACTCTCTGGGAGAGACCTATGACTTTGACAGTATTATGCACTATGCTAGGAACACATTCTCCAGGTGATAATCCAAGGTTACATGTCCTTAGGACTATTTTCAGTAGTTGTGATTGGTTCTATGGGATGCGTGGAGCCTAGGAGACATGTCATCTATTGCAGAGATATATGGCAGTTGCAATGAGCTCTGCTGCATTGCAAAGCTTGAAAAATATTTGAAAAATCCAGGTGGGTGAAGAGAAGTATGGTGGACTCTATTCACCCAGTGCTGATAATCTCAGAGACCTTCCAAAGCCATGTTAACATGTTTTGCAACCTTCCTGGGCAGCACATATGTGTATGTGTAGATATCTGCCCACATGGTAATGCTAAAACCAGCTGTGAATGTCTTGGTTGTCCAACTCATGTTTTGGGGTCACAATATTGCCTTCAGAACCCCTAGCAACTATGCCAAGGGGGAATTTAAACTCTAGATAGTGATCTTTAATTACTTGGGTATTTTTTTTAACCATTTATGCATATGCTTTAGATCATGGCTTCTGCAGCTCTGTGATTCTTCTATGTGACTGGGTTCCTCATGGAGACTTTTTCAGTTGTATTCCTGTCCCAACTAACTGGCTAACTTTTATGTAGGCCATTTGCCCTTGATGTCCATCTCATCCCTCCAGATGGAGCCCATTTTCTGATCAGACAGCTTTACTGGATAGAGAGGTGAAATTAACGTAGTTATTTATGTCCCAGATTTGGAATGGGAGTTACTGGATGACCATCTTTGTCTTGCCACATTATTTGAAGAGGGTTTTTTCATAAATAGCACTATTGCTCCTTCCCAAGAGCTTTCTATCACTACATACCATGAGAAAAGGGGATGGGAAGCAGAGCACAAATATTCACACTCTTGAGAACTTTTTGTTGCAAAAATTAAAGGTGTCTTTGGTGCTTTTTAAATTTTCTTGCTCCCTCGTTGTATGGAAGTGCCAAGCCTACTGTTTTGTGCTTTTGTTTCTGAAGGTTCACATCAATCAGGGGAAAGTTATCAAACTTGCTGAAATGCTGCTTGTTCTGGCAGGAGGAGATGGTGGCTGGGCAAGGGTGCTTTGCAGCCTTCAGAGATTTCTTTGGATCAGATATCCAAAGCAAACTATTTTTCTTCCCTTGAGGCATCTGCTAGACCCTTCCAGCATTTGCTAGACTCTAAATGGTTAGAATTGTCTTCCACAAAAGCAGGATTAAGTTATTACTGCCATTTATATTGCGGATGCCTTTGAGTCTGTGTCTCTTGAAAACCAGGGTCCTTCAGAACATTGCTGGGCCAAAAGGGATAAAAATGGCAAGAGTCCTTCTAAATTTAAATTGGTGCTTAATAGGATTTTTAAGTATGTTTTCTTTAAGTCCTTTGTCTCTGTGACCCACCCTCACCCCAGCAGCACTCTTTGTGCAGTAATTGAACTGAGCACTAAGTGCCTCTGTGGGCTGATTGTGCTCTCACTGTAAATAGGCAGTGCTGGGAACAGGCTTTTACTTTACCAAGACCTGTCTTGACATCTGCTCCCCTAAGGGAGTGATGCTTACTTTAAGCAATCGGTTAAACCAATCAGACATTTGTGAGTGTATGCATGTCTCCTTCCCACCTTACCGAGGTTTGTGAGTGCTGGCCAATTGCAACCCAAACTGACAAAAGCACAGAGTCCATGAAGATACCGAGTTCCGGCAAATTTCATTAAGATCAGTGGCTAGGAATGGGATAGAGCCCCTGTGTGACCCTGCAAAAGGGAAGGGCTGTAGTGGGTGGATTAGAACATTAGCAGACACCAGAAAGTCCACATAGGAAAAAGATGGTATGAGCACCCCGCCAGCTGAGATGGGACATGTGAGTGAGGAGGAGGTGAAGGACACAGAGCTATGTCTGTTTTGAAGGAACTCTTACATGGCACTTAGCACAACCTTGTTGTTTATAACTTCTGCAAATATCGACGGTAGCGAATCATATCGTGTTTGCCGTGGTCAAGTGCTGCTGCAAATCCTGGGCCCTTTTTATGCTAAACTTTGTACCTAGGACAGAAAGGGGCAGTTTTTCTGAGACACAATGAGTCCTAACAGTGGAAATTGTTTCCAGTGGTGCTTTTGAAATTACTGTAGGAGTCACTCCTCATTTTCAGTTCACAACGAAGCATATTTCTCATTTGCATCTGTGGCTAATAGGAATAGGAGTGTGGCACAAGTGGCTGTAATGAGTTTTACTGTGGGATTTTCTGTTCTTATCTGTGTCAGAAAGATGACTGTTTTGCAGAGTGTGGCTGCAGGCTTTTATTTCCTGCTGCATTCCTTACAGACATGGCAGCAAATTAAACTGAATATTGCTGTCTCATTAAGCAATTTCTTTTACAGCTGTCAAGACCCATAAATGGCAACTTAGCTTTTTAAGTTTAAACCTCCACAGGGCCCTGAGCAAATAGTGGGTTACCTTAATTCACTCAGCTTCTTGCTAGTAGACATGGCAGCACAGCCTGGAGTTACAAAACATGACCTCTGCAAAGCTCATGTTTGAATCAGCATGCAGGTAGCACTGCCTGCATGTTTGGAGCATCTTCTTGATGTATTTGCGACACACCATCTTAATTCTGCACAAGACATATACACATCCTCTACAGGTCTTACTATGTGAAGTAGAATTATGCTGTCTTTCTTCTGCACATGGGAATATAAATACAGAGTTGGGACAAAATGTAGCTGCCTGCAGCTGAGTGCTTTACCGATCTTGAATACCTGCTTTCTTGAATGGTGTTTAAACACCTGTATCTATTGCCCTCAGATGGGATGGTGAATGTTCAGGATTTCTTGAGATCAGTTGATAATTTTGTAATGTTTGCATGTAATGTTGCTTTACACATTCAGGGTAGTATGCGGATACTAATGACTCTTGAGTATATTTTCTCTGTTCTTAGCTGATGGCAATGGTGGCTTGTTGTGCTTGATTTAGGCAGATAATGCATGTTCTACCTGTGCCTGAACAGCAGGAGGAATGGGACATCCAGGGTTCTTGAGTTCTCTTCCTACCTCTGGGAGGAGAGGTTAAGGATCTTATTCGAGAATGGGTCTGGTGTTAGAGTTCCTGAGCAGTTTAATGACATCTGCTTGGTGTTTATTAATCTGTGAGCCAAAGCATCGGTGTTCTTAGAGACACTCACCAAATGGCCAACTTAACATCTTAAGTGTTGTTAAGCAGATGGGGTTTTGGTGGACAGCATGGGACTGCTGGGACCTGTGTGGTTTAGGCCAGAAAGACTGTCCTCTGTTCTCAGTTCCTTTGATTGCAAAATGAGAGGAACTATACTTACTGCCTCCTAATTTGGAGTCATGTTCAGCAGTGCATGTGAAGGGAATACAGAATTCAGTTAATGGAAAGAACAAAACAAGAAATTTTACTGCCCTAACCAAGGGTACAGCCTTCTGGAAGAAAATGTGCTTAGCAGGTAATAGGGGTAATCTGAAGCTGTGGTTGTTTGCATTGTGTGAGCAGTACCCTAGGTGTGTGCTGTGTGCAGAAGGCTTGGGGCTGTGCGTAGGCATTCGCGAGGGCTGGAATGGAAAACAGAACCAGAAGTTTGCCTGTGAAAATGGTGATTTCTCTATTAAACTTTGTCATTCTTTCCTGATTGAGCCTGGAGATCTACAGAAAGCATTTCACTGGCCACAGAAGTATGTCCCTGCCAAATGCTGAGTTGTTCTGTGAACTCCTAGGAAACTTGAAAACTTACTGCAAGCAAACAGGAAATGGAGGATTTATTTTTGATACATAAACTTAAATAAATTCAGCCCCAGGCATGCAGCTGGCATGTAGAATGCCAGCCTGAATTTGTCAATCAACATTTGATGGGCTCACCTCAGAGCTTGTAAGCACTGATTTTGATGTTGATCAGGAGTTTTCCTACTGCTGAAAAAAAACCCCAGCGTGCAAGAATTGATTCTAGCTTTTAAAACAGATTAAATTCCTTCCATTCTATTTCTTTCTTCAGTTTGAATATTGATATTTTCTGCTCAAGAATACTGACTGCATGTCTGGACAGCTGTGATCCAAAAACTCTGCTTGCAGTTTAAAATTAAACCAATGCAAAAAACCCTCTCAGACTCCTTCCCAAAGGCTCTTATGCAGCTGAGCAGCCCAATGAACAGAAATACTTGTGTACTTAGAGCTTAACTCATACTTGAAAACTCTTGTATCAGAACTAGGCAGCACTAAAAATATTGCTTCTGTCCTGATTACCTGTCAGGGTACTGACAATTGTGTCCTGTCCTTCAGAAAGAGAAATCTGCCTCACTGAGCTGATGCTGAAGTTTCAATCTCACTGTTAGCCTTGGCACCTCCAAGCCTGTTAGACGTTAAGGGGTGCGTTGAGATGGTTCCTGTGGACTGGCCAGCCTGGCTTGGAGAGCTTGGACTTTATCAACCTGGTGTCTTCACTCCCACTTTAGCCCAACGGTCCTAATGCTGCCTTGGGGTCTCTCTTGCATGCAAGCTCTTGCTTGGATGCACGGACTTTGCCTTTTGATGGAAGTGGGGCCTGAGCTTAAATCCTTTACTGAGATCAGAAATGCAGCAAAGAGATCCTGAGTATGAAGTACTACATGGAAGAAATAGTAGTGAGGAAAAGGAGACAGAGACAAGATAAGTTATTAGCTTGGAAACTCATGCATAACAAAGTCAGAGGACTTGATTTTTTTCTCTTGTCTGTGGCAACTGCAGTCACTGACAGCCCAGCCCCATCTGTTACTGAAGAAACTCCCTTTCCCTCTGTTTCTTTGGCTTATTTGTCCAATCTGTGCTTCTGCTGAACCAGATGTGCCATGAACCTTCTGCAAGAATATTTCATTGCCTTTTCTGATTTATGGCAAGGAATGTGTCTACACTCAAACAGAGGCAGCAGCAATCTTGATGTATCAAAAGTGGAATTAACTGGCTTGGCAGACTTACCTGTAGATTTGGAAATTATCTGCTGACGCAGTTGGGACAGTCGAGCGACACAGATCTCTTGTAGCAATAGCCAAAAAAGCTCTTTATTACTACAGGCAAACTCTTTTTATACATAAGGTTACATATTGTGTACATATTGTGTACATCATTCATTGGTTAAGCATATTACTAGCATGCTGTCTATTGGCCAATAGCTTATGCATACTCTTGCTTACAGTTAGGACAACATCCCTATCTTGTGGTTGCAGGTTCGTCCTTGTACTTGTTTATCCCTCATTTTCACAGGCACAGCCAAATCGCCAAGGTCAAAAAATATTATTGAGGCCTGCAGTCCAGCTGCAAACCTCCACAATCTGCTATGTTAAATATCACAACCTGCATTAATCTTTTTAGTAGCATGGGATATATGGTCATGGGGATGGTGTGGGAGGCCTGCCAGGATGACTTCTGTGCATTGCGTCACTTTCCCTACTTCACTGCTCTTTCTCTCTCTGTTCTTCCCTTTAGAGGGGTTTTCCTCGACACCATCCTTCCCCGTCGTGATGATAATGGGGTCCGGCCAACTATTGGTCAGCGTATTCGCCTGAGTCAGGGAGACATCGCTCAGGCAAGGAAGTTATACAAATGCCCAGGTAAATATTTCTTGTGGAGGTGGCTCCAGCTTTATTGTAGTCCCATGGTCTATCCGGAAGGCATTGGAGTTCAAGAGCACCTTAACAATCCCTTTGATGAAAGAGACTCAGGAGAGGCAGACCATCAAATGCTTCAGACTGGAGCTGTGGGAGAATTGAACTTACTTAACATGTTTCCTATTAGGAAAACCCTAGGAGTTAGCAAAGTGGCAGAGGGATATCTGGTAGACTGGGATTTCTACACATCAACCATCAAACTTCTATTTATATAGTTGGTGTCCCAGAAATGAGCCTTAAGGAAAATGTAAATGTATGTCTGTGATTATGGTGTGTTGCACTGAGGTTTGGGAGATAATATGGAAGAAGCTCGAAGATGCTGATTTGTGAAACAACCAGGTGCTAGAAGCTGGTGCTTTGGACTGTTTGGGGAGGATTGTATCCCTCTTTCTGGTGCCAAAGGGTTAATAGACAGGGAACAGCTTTGATAGAGAGCCTCTCTGTGTCTGTGTGACATAGTAAAGACAAATAGTCTGAAAAGATTGGCAAAAAGAGCATTGGGATCACAGATATGCTTGGGGGACTAAATTTACCCATCAGAACAAAAAAATCCTTTTTATGCAACAGTTTTCACTGAATATGTTAATAGAGAAAACCAGATTTCAGAGAAGCAATCTGCTGGACTTAAGGACAGGTTGAATGTGAGGATGTAGAGACGCTTCAAGCAAAGATGACACCCAGTCTGGTGCCTGTGGCATGGACTGCAGCAACTGAGAAGGGAGATAACGTGGGAGGTGTGATGCTTGGAGGTAGAAAACTGAATAAGCTCTGTTGAATTTCTGCAGGTAATGAAATATCCATGAGAAGATACTGGAGAGTGAGAGCATTGCCCTAATTTTGCAGAATGACTATATAACATTCGTAATAATTCAGGGTTGAAAGAAAAAGGTCTTTTGCAAGCGTGGCCCAGAAGTTTATCTAAATGGATTGGTCTGGCCAGCATATTTGGTCCATTTGAGAGTGGCTTTGACTGATTATAAACCTAATATGCTTTTCCAAGAGAACTAATCAGATATAATCATATCGCAGAGAGGAGAAGGTGAGGAGGAGAAATAAGTTTTAGCAGTAAACAGAGTAACATCTTAAGTGAGTGGCTGACTAGTGCTGCTTTGTGAACCATTCATGAGCCCATGGAAAATTGTTCATAGCTGGTGTGCAAATCCACTTCTCTGTATCCAACTACAGGTCAGAGAGTATGGGTTCGTAAGGGTCTCAAATTCTGAGAACTTCAGGGGATCACTGCTTAGCTTATAGTGAGTGGTATACATTTCTTAGATGTGCTAGTTCTAATTAATTTTTTTTTTTTTTTTTTCTAACACTCATAATATTTTTCTAATTTGCTTTTGGTTTAATAAGATGTAGTTCTTAGAAGATTATCTCATGAATTAATTTAGGGACTGGTTCTTTTGAATAATCAAAAAAAAAAAAAAAAAAAAGGGGATGTCCTGCATCATGTTTTTTGATTGAGTCAGACTTAATCCAAGCAGGCTTTTCATTTGCATAGCTGGAAGCATCGACTACAAATTCAGATTTCTCAAGGCAAGCTGAAAAGCCACTTTGGCCTGAAGTTAAAGTCAAACTAAAAGCTACAAAGCAACTTTCTTTAAAATGAAAATCCTTCTGAGTGCTAGGTTTTCCACTTTCCAAAGTAGAACTTTTCTACTTTTTAGGGGCTTTTTTATGAAGCTTTAGCAGAGGTTATTGCAGTTCAGAATGCATTTGGCAGCAGAATGATTAGATTTTTAAGCCTATTAAACAAATTTCCTCAAATATCTGTTGTTCTGTTTTGTTTTCCTTTTTTTTCCTTCACATTGAAGTGTATACAGAGGTGGCATTTGGAAAGAAGGGGTGCAGTATATTTAATGACATCAACATCTTCAGCTGCCATTTGTATCTGTAGCTTGAAAAGTTCTCTTCCTCTGCAAATGCAAAGCACAGGAGTTCAAAACGAAAGGACTTCAGTTGTGTATTCAAGCAGGGTCTGAATGAGACTTTAGGTTGAGGATAACTGTTCGGTGGTCAAGCTGAGGATTTTTAGGCAAAATGCAACAACATAATCCAAAAATTGAATGGGAGATGGTTCCCCTTTTAGAAAGAGAGTCTCCATCTGAGAATGCCTGAGAAAATCCCACCAAAAAAGCATGGTGGAGGATGAGTTACAAGCATGCACTGGTAGAAGCCAGAACAATTGCTGTGTCTGTTGTAACAAACAGGGCTCTCCAACTCATTAGGCTGGAGCTCTTGTGGCCACTGGCTGAGCTTTTCCATTCTAGAACCCTGCTGTTTTAAATTGCTCTTAACTCCTCAAAGCTTACACCTGCTGGGTTAAAGTTAGTGTCAAATCAGGTGAAACCAAATGAAATTTGCTGAAGGAATTTCTGGAAGGCAAGATGCATTCTGCTACATAGTAGTAAATGGTAGCTTTGGTATGCTGCATGGTTGAGGATTTGATGAGTGTAGTTGCTACAAAAGATTTTAAAACAGAACGTCCTGTTGTCTTATGCTATGCTATAAGAAACAGACCTGTGTGGCTGTGCTAACTATGCAGGAATAAACTATAAATTGAGAGTGTTCCTGCATTACATCATTCCATCCAATTCTGTGTGCATTTTCAAAAAGATGTAGTGTACCAGTAACCAGCTGATGAGCAGTAACTGCCTGTGACTCAACTACTTCATTTACAAACATCATCTGAATCATTCACCTTCTCTACTTCGCTTTTCACCTCTGTTCCTTTCTAGCTGCTTATGTGTGCAATATCCTCTTCACTGTGGGCAAAAACCACCTCACCTCAGTTTCTTGAATCCCAGAAGTACTGTACACTAGTCTCATTGGACCTGTTGGCTTCTTTGCTACTAAGCGGTATTAGATACCTGTTCCACAATTATATAGTCTTACCAGGAACTGTGTAATTACACTTAGGAGAATTAAGTCCAGGCTGTCAGAAACCTTCACTGTGGTTCAGCTGAGGGCAGTAATCCTCTTTGTTGTGTGTTGTTATGGTCATGTAGTATGTGTTCCCAGTGATTTAGAACTCTAAAATTTCATATAGATTTAGCTTTTTGAGCAGAGAAAAAGAACATTAATTTACCTTGGTGAGTTATGGATTGGAATCTCCTCTTTATTGGGACACCTTGTCAGCTGTTGGCATTCCTAGAGCCATTCTGAGGTGGTGGCTGCTCCAGACCATGCACTGACCAGTGGTGATGCTAAAGGATCAGCTGAAGAATGGCTTGCTGTCCTCAGGATACGTATGGCTGGAACTTGGCTTGAGATATTTATCTACTGAGGTAGCATGCATTTCCTGGCTCAGGGTCCTCAGAGCATCCTGATAGCTGGAATTACCCTAACAGATTCTGACACAGGTAACAAGGCAAGACATCTTTGCAAGAGGTAGAAAGGAAGAAAGTGTATTTATTCTGCAAATAGAAGTCCAGATTTCTTCTCCAGTTCATGCAAGTCATCACCTTTTACAGGTATCTATCTCAGCCCACCTGAAGAATATAGATAGCATAACCTGCCAGTCATTCTGGGAGAGGTGGGAGGGTGTTGGCTATTTCTGAAGAACTGAAACTAAAACTTGAGCAATGCTCCTGTGTAGCTGCATCATTGTAGGGGTAGTTCTCAGGTCTCAAAACTGCTTGAAGAGCAGGGAGCAATGTAGAGGTTTTGACCTTTCATTTATTTTCTTCATTGCTCTGGGGCAGGCGTGTGTTGTTACCTGCCTGTTTTGCTCAGTGGTGCTTATTTCTAGTTCTTTAGAATACCTTTGGCTTTCCTGACAGGAACCAGTTTGCCAGATTCCATGTGGACCTGTGCCTTGAAATGTGTGCAACTTGTTCCTAGGAGTGACTCCACCTTCCAGAGCACCACTATGAGCTGTTTGGTTAGGCAAAACCCCTTTTTGTGTCCCCGCCTATTGTTCATTTAGGATGATCTGTCAAGCTGTGGATCAAACTACTCCAGGGAAATTAAGAAATTCTGGCCTAGGTGACTCCCTCTCCCCTTTTTGAAGATATTAAACTTTTTGAATGGGACCAGTCTCTTTTCACCTCCAACTTCCAACCTGCTGTTCTAAATGTAATCATAGCTGAAAAATTAGTGAGTGTGTGATGGCATCAGGCAGAGGAACGTTGTCGGATTTTTCAAAGCACTGCTTCTTAGTGAGGGATTTTTGGAAGCTGCCTTACCATCACTGAGGAAACCAAGTTGCAAGTCAAGGGCAGCTTTGTAACATCAACAGGTTATGAAATTGGAAAAACAACTGGAAATCAGGCAAGCCAAAGTCCCTACTCCTTGCAGTATTTGTATAGTGTCTAGTGAGCACTCTGTAGGAAATTGGAGCTTTGATAATTTGTGATCCTCCCACCTAGCCAGTCAGCTGCTCTGAAGGTATAGATGGTCACTGCTTCTTCCAGCTTTCCTCCTGGCTCAGAGAACAGGAACTACAGTAGTCACAGCTTTCCCAAGTGCTGGAAGCTGTGGTTCCCTGAAGAAGCATGTATGTGTGTATATTACTTGTTTCCCAAAAGTCGCTCTGGATTCTACATTTCATCAACTGCAGCAGGCCACAAAAATGGAAAGATAAAGAGCAGAGTGAGCTGCAGTATTCATGTTTCATCCTGCACAGTATCACAGCAGGGTTGGTGCTGCACAGCTGAAGCATGAGGACAGTGGGGCTTGTCCTGCTTTTGTTAGGACGTTGTAGCCCCTAGAAAAGACACTTAACAATGGTAACTAAGGAGGACTTCATTGAGCAGCTTGTAATGAAGGGAAAACATATTTGCTGACAGCAGTCTTGGAGTTGCAAAGTGGGGTGGGGTTAATATTTGGGATTTGATGATTAGATGAGATATTCCTCAGGAGGGTTGAAACCTGAAAGTGCTGGTGTGTGGAAGATGAAGGAAGAAGGGTGCCTCTTCAAAGGCTATTTCCCCTGTGTCCTTATACTGACCATCTTCTACCCTGGGAATTCTGACAAATTTCCAGTTACCCCTTCGGCAAGGTCTCTGGTGGTCAGTGACCTTTGGCCAGTACCCTAAATGAACATTCTTAGAGCACCAGCCACCAACCTGCACATAGCAGCTGTATGCAAACATTTTGGTAGACCCTGATGTCTTTCAGAGTCACTCCTTGTTGCTGTTTCCCCCAACCCCCACCTTCTCCTACAGCTTGTGGAGAGACCTTGCAGGACTCAACAGGGAATTTCTCGGCCCCTGGCTTTCCAAATGGCTACCCCTCATATTCCCACTGCGTCTGGAGGATCTCAGTGACCCCAGGGGAGAAGGTAGGTGCCACACCAGCACAAAGTGTACTCTGCATTCCCCTTACGTGTGGTTTTGCATATGACAACACTGTTAGCAGCTGCTAAAAGTTCTCTGCATGCCTGGAGTACAGGGATGGAGCCTGGAAGGGCTCCTGAGCACCATTGTTGTCCTTCCAAAGGTGGGGTCAAGAGTACATGGTTGAGGAGAGAAGAGGTAACGCGGAAGCAGAGTCCCCTCACAAGTCTGGGCTGTGTGTTGATCTCTGATCCTTCCTCTCAATTCGAGGCTGAGCTCTGCATGGACATTTCCTGTCGTCCACTAGCTCCAGCCAAGTTCACCTTTCAAAGCCTGGTGCCAGTCAAATGAATTAGATAGAATGTGCCAGCAAGCTGGGGTCCCAAAGGGAGCTGAGGACCCATGAGTGACATCAGTGGCCTGCCCCTGTCATGTAGACATAATGTCTCTCTCCAGGCACTCCTGCTCCTTGCCTTGAATTACCAAGCCCCACTGCGCATCAGTCACTCACCTTGTCCGCTTTCTTTCCAGCTCTCTTTGTTTTATTGGTCTTCCTGTGAAAATGAAATCTTCACTTAATCCACTAACACCAGCCCTTCGGCTTTTCATGCTGTCCTGGGCTGCAAGAACATGCAGCCTGGCTTGGGGGCTCCTCAGCAGAGTGGCTTTGTGGAGGACCACCCTCTAGACACAAAACTTGGACTCAAACGAAGAAGAACAGAGCTCACTCATTTTACAGTGGCCATCTTGCCCTGAGACCTGGTCCAGTCCCTTGCGAGCCCAGTCCCATGCAGTGTTGAGCTTCCACTATTAGCTGCAGGAAGAGCTTTGCCAGGGCAGAGGTACCAAGAGCTGTCCAGGTTTTGAAACTATGGCACTGGGAGTTTTGCGGTGTAAATCTTACTGTAAATTCTTCCTTTCTTTCTCAAACTCTTCAAGGAGTTGTACTGGATAGGAACCAGCATCTAAATGCTGGACCACTAATGTTAAAAGAAAAAAAAAAATCAAGTTCAGATTAAATGCTTCAACTTACCTGTTTAATCAAATGCAACAGTTGGTACAAAGTAGCATCGTAGCACTGAGGCATTAGCTTAGAACGGATATTGGGCATTCATTTGCATAGAAACAGATGAATCTCCTTTTGCTGTCGACAGAAAACTCCAAAAATCTGAGTAGATTAAGCACCATTGTTACAGACTGCACACTGCACATCCAACCAGGGCTTTGGGGGAGAGTATCTATTTTAATCTAATGACATTTCTGTGGCAGACTATAGATGTAAATGAATACCTGGGTGAAATCTTGTAAGGACAAGAACTGCCACAAGTACACCCCATTGCCCTGGGCCTATGAAATCACTAAAGTCTGTAGTCCATGTTACAGAGGAAGGATACCAAAGGGATGAAATTTTAATGCAAGCTCTGCTTGGTAAAGCCACTGAACCCAATTGCATCAAGCTGATGGTGTAGTTGTCAGAATGTGGAAACTTGTTAGCAAAATTAGCTGTTTCTTGCAAGTATTATTTATATAAGGGTATATAAACATCTGTGTTTTGGGGCAGTGTGTTTCTCTGTGATATTCATCACAATCAAAACCGAAGATTCAATTTCTAATTTTAAAAAACCCAATTGGACTTTTTTAAAGTAGCATTTTAATAACTGAGGAGCAGTGACTGTCAATTACAGAATGGATAGTGAAGTGTTATCTGCTGTCAGGTTCACTAAAATACCTTGAGAAACCTTTCTTTTTTTGAGGAAGGCTGATTTAAAAAATCCAACCACTGCCCAACCGTCTTTTCCTGCATACTGACTTAGGCAGCACTGTAGCAGATGTTGAAGCACATAATCTGTGGGGTCTTCTCTTTAAAATAACACCCTTCTCAAAGAGAAATGTGTGCTCCTTCCTTTCAGATTATGTTAAACTTCACGTCAATGGACCTATTTAAAAGTCGCCTTTGCTGGTATGATTATGTGGAGGTGCGTGATGGCTACTGGAGGAAGGCTCCATTACTGGGTGAGTAGCTGTTTCATTTTAATTGCATTTTGTATGTTCTTCTTGATGCTTAGGGGGATGGGGAAACAAACTATCCTTTACCTGGAAGAAGCCTACACCCAGCTAGTGCACTGACCATCCATTAAGATCTCCATCCAGAGATGTCAGTGTGCTGTATTCACACCAAATGATCCATGTTCCCAGTTGTCTGGTAGCAAAGACTTTATTCCTTCCTTGTCCAGCTTGAGAAGTGAGGCAGAGAGGGAAGTGAGTCTGGGGCATAGATTGAACTGAAAATATGGTCTCTGGAGTTTTAGTATTGCTTTTTCCTAAGACTGGGGTGGAACTGTCAGGCAATCAGAATGAAGCTCCTGGCCCAAGCTCCTGACATTATTTCTCAAGTATTTGTGTTTACAAATACATAGGGGTACTCTGAGCCTCTGTATTTCTAGCAGGGAATTTGCTAGACCATGCCTAGGATGTCAAACTGTGCAAGGGCTCTACTCTGCTCCTGCTCCCAAAGATCTCAAGGAAGTACAGCTCCTCTGTGTCCTCCCTATTCCTCTGTCTTCTGCTATCATGACTGCAAGTCTTCTGTCACCCTGAGTGAGCAGTCAGGAGTCCCACTTTTTGCCATGGGCTCTGACCCATCCAATATCAGCGTCCCAATGTGTAAAACTGCAAACAGCCCCTTCTGCCTGAAAGGAAAGAAGCAATTAGGTTGTGTAGCAACACCAGTTGTGTTAGGGGTGCTGTGCCCTGTGCTCCAGCACAGGACTGGGCTAGTCAGCACGGAGTCAGTGGGCTTAGGGAGGTCTGGGTGCTCTCCTTAGCTGCACTGGGCATCCCAGCCCTCTTACCAGGTGAGTGCTGAGGCTGAAGCTGTGCTGCTCTCCAGCAGTTTCTGTGGGCCTGCCTTTCAGCGCAGAGTTGGCATTTGGTTTTTTACTGCTTCCTGCCTGTTTTAGGGTTCGCAGCATTTATTGCTTTTTTTCTGCTGCATGTGCATCAGGTAGCATTGCACTAGTAGCTGCAACTTAGGTCCTTGTTATTTATTTTTTTTCTGCTGTGTAATTTAAAGGTATTTCTGAAGCCAAGCACCTTCCCATCCCCCTAGTGCAAGTGGACTCAGGAGCATTTCCATCTGGAAGGAGATGCTGCATGAGTGGCTGCGGCTCCTGCAAGAGGCTGAGCCCATGAAATTAGCTCAGAAGAGTCAGACAGACAGCAATTCAGCAGGGGGTGGGGAGGAGGGATTAGTGTGAATTGTGAAAGCATGGGCTTCTTGGGGAGAGAAAAAGATACATGTGCACAGCATACTTTCCCAGGGAAGTGTGTGAAAATGCAGCCTTTAAATGGAGTATAACTTTTTCTGAATGGGCCCTTTATCACACTCTGAGGAGTTTGCTCATTCTCGTTCCTCATCTGTGTTTCCTCTCCTTGACACCCTTTTTAAACTCTAAGTCTAAATCCAGGAGGCAGTTGCTCAGTGACCCTAGAGGAAGGAGCTTTGCAGCACTGACGTTGTTTGTTAGCATGCCTTTTGGGAGTGGAGATGGGAGATGCTGTTGGTACGCTGCAGGGATGTCGCACTGACCCAACAGTGCTGGGAAGCTGAGGGGCGCAGGGGCTCGGAATTGCATAGCTAAGTAAAGCTGGAATCTGAGATAATATTTGGATAGGTGACTCCACAAGAGAAAAAGGTTGGCAGTGAAACTGCCTTTGAAGAGAAACAAAGTTTGCAACTCACTTTCTGATCTGCACTGACTGGCCCATCACAGAGGCGTAGCTCTTGCATCCTTTGAAGGTCATCACAGAATCACAGAATGTCAGGGATTGGAAGGGACCTCAAAAGATCATCTAGTCCAATCCCCCTGCCGGAGCAGGATCACCTAGATGAGGTTACACAGGAACATGTCCAGACGGGTTTTGAATATCTCCAGAGAAGGAGACTCCACAACCTCCCTGGGCAGCCCGTTCCAGTGTCCTGTTACCCTCACTGAGAAGAAGTTTCTTCTCATATTTAAGTGGAACCTCCTGTGTTCCAGTTTGTACCCGTTACCCCTTGTCTTATCATTGTTTGTCACCGAGAAGAGCCTGGCTCCATCTTCGTGACACTCCCCCTTTATATATTTATAAACATTAATAAGGTCTCCCCTTAGTCTCCTCTTTTGCAAGCTAAAGAGACCCAGCTCCCTCAGCCGTTCCTCATAAGGGAGATGCTCCACTCCCTTAATCATCTTTGTAGCCCTACACTGGACTCTCTCCAGCAGTTCCCTGTCCTTCTTGAACTGAGGGGCCCAGAACTGGACACAATATTCCAGATGAGGTCTCACCAGGGCAGAGTAGAGGGGCAGGAGAACCTCTCTCGACCTACTAACCACTCCCCTTCTAATACACCCCAGGATGCCATTGGCCTTCTTGGCCACAAGGGCACATTGCTGGCTCATGGTCATCCTGCTGTCCACCAGGACCCCCAGGTCCCTTTCCCCTACACTGCTCTCTAATAGGTCATTCCCCAATTTATACTCATAGGCTTCCCAAAGCTGCCAAGTGGTGCAGGTGGGGCAGGCAGAGCCAAAACTGGCAGTAGCTGATTGTGAGCAGCTAAGCAGAGGGCCCCGTGGCTTTTAATGCATAAAATTCATGCTAACTACTCTGCCCCCCATACATAGGAAAAGCAACAGCCTTCTCTGCCCACCAGCCTTGAACTATGTCTCCTTATTCAGTGTAGGGAACCACTAATGCAGCCTGTAAATGGGACCTAAGGTTTGCTGTCTTGCAGGTAAGGCATTAACCAGGATGTTACGCAGTGGAGGTTGTTTAAAGAAGCCTTTGCCTGGTGTTGTAAGGCCAAGATCCCTCTCACCACTGTCCTGACTGAATTCAACCTGAGGAACTGCTGTCTGTCTCTGCCACATTTCTCCCAGGATTCAGTTGGACAGGGTGCCAAGGCCGTGTTGAAGTTGTGCTGGTGTCAGCTGAAGTGAAAAAAACACACTTGGCACTGGGTGCTCTCAGTGCATGCTTGTGCATATTCTGTTTCCATGAGGAGTTTCTGGCTGGAACAGGTAGAGAAGCACCAAATTAGGGTTGCTGAGGTTGTTTGGGCTGCAGATGTCAACTGCAGCTGTTCTATTTCAGGATTCATCCTTTCTGTCAGGATTCAAGTGTTTACCAGTGCTGGTGCATACCAGAGAGATCAGAGCCAGATGAACCATGGAGCAAAACCACTCTTGGTCTCTTTTTCTTGAAAGAGATTGAACGATAGCAGAGGATTAAGTAGGGAGAGGTGAGAGCAGAGGATGAGATAAGGGGTATTTTCTCATCAGCATGGCCACATCCTGCCCTCAGTTTGACTTGGTCAGTTTGCTCTTGGGTGCAAAATGCTGAAGGAGTTTCCAAGGCCTAGCAGGTGAAAAGGATGTTCCCTAATGCCACATCTCTAGAAGAACAGGGGATGATTCCCTGCCCTTGCAACTCATTTGCCCAATTACGTGATCAAAACAAGAGCCCTTCTGAATTTTACCAGGACAATGGAGTCTGCATCTGTGGATACTGGATTCTGCTCCCAGCTGAAGGAAACCTTTATTAATTTAATAACTGAGAAAAATATGAATTGCTGGGGGGGGGGGCACACAACAGAAACTCATTCAAAATCACAAGTAGTGGGAGCAAAAGGGTGTTTCACACAAGCACAGCTCCTTTAACCAAATACTCTTTGCTTCCTGGAGCCATATGTGCCTGCTATGTTGTGCTGTGCTGCCCATCAGCCAAGAGATCTTGATCATCTTTTTCCTGCTTTCTAGGTAGATTTTGTGGTGACAAGATCCCCGAACCAGTAATCTCCACAGATAGCAGGATGTGGATTGAGTTCCGAAGCAGCAGTAACATCCTGGGCAAAGGCTTCTTCGTGGTCTATGAAGGTACAGCCCTTAGCTAGAAGCCTGTCACACTGTGTGGAGCAGCCAGAACAAAATGCAGTGTTTTATGGGATCAGCAGGAGTTCTGCTTCATCATGTGGTTAAATACAGTCCCCGACCTTGTTCTTATGGGAAATGGCAGATTTTGCAGGCTGTTTCAGCAGACAAGACATGGATCTTCCAAGTAGATCACCACACTTTTGGAGCAACAACAGGATGGTAGCACAGAGCAATAGCTTCCATTCATAGGCCAGGTTCTGTTTGCTTTAACCAGCTTCTGCAAGCAGCAGTGCTGGATGTAGCAGGAGTTCCTTCCAGTAATTTAGCAGGCAACATTCTGCTTCAGTTCACACATTTTCTATCACTTAATGTAGCTTGTTTTGGTTTGTTTTTCTCAAATGCAAAGATTGTTCTTTGGTTTCTCACTTGTATGTTTTACTTACAGAAGATTAGAAGTCAGCATGTCAGATCTTCTGCAGGTCAGGTACTTTGGAAACTTGCATGGTACTGGGATGCTGAAACCACTTCAGAGGAGGAATACTACCAAAGTCACTAAGAAATCAGTATATTGATATATATATTCTCCATATATGCTTATTTTTAAAAATGATAATTCTAATAAGTATTAAAAGCCTTTATTGTTCTCTGGGCAACAGGCATTTTCCTAGAAGTACCAGTGTTGTCAACAGTATTGAGGTTGACTGTATTGGTACCGACATTGCATCATCTTCTCTCTGCAGCCACAGGAACAAGCATGACACTGGAAGCCCAGTGCCCAAGTGTCCAATATACTCATGAATAATGGTACTAACAGAGGGAAATGAAGAAAACATGGGACTGTTGAGGAAGTGCAAATAAAGCATATGAGGATTTCACAGCAGTGTGGGGCTAACAAATGTTTCACAGGATAAATATCTGGTTTCTGCAGGAATTGTTGCCCCAGAGACAGAGGTAGCTTGCCTGATTTTTTTGGCTTTTTTAATGTCTCTCCTGAGAAGCAGCTGTTGCCTGAACTGTGTAGTTTGTAACACCCCTTTTATGGTAGTTTGTTGGAATTAGAAGCAACCAAACTAGTGTGTCTCTAACAAACTGTTTTATTTTGGCTTATTGCTTTGGTGGGCTTGTCAGCTTTAATTCTTAGAGCAGGTTATCCCCCAGTGATACCTGCTTCAACTTAAAAAGAAAAAAAAGCAAGATCAGGAATGCTTTTGGGAATCAACTTCTCTGTTGTTCATCATGCATATTAATGTGGCATCATGCTTCATATTGCTAAATGGTACTGAAAGAAACCAAAGTTTTACACTGGCTACATGAGAAAGTCACTTTGCAAAACTTTTCTCTTGATAATTTTTTGTAATTCCTGTTGATGAATAAACGACCCCTAAAGGCTCAGTAACGTGAGCAATACTTGCTTGACTTGACTTCTGAGAAGGGCAAATGAGACTGGAATGTGTATCTAGTGGTCAAACTTTGCATCCCTCCAACTGTTCGTATTTTCCTGCTTCTTCAAGACTCTGGCTTTTAATGTAGCCTTTTCCTGCAAGAAACTTTCCATTGTAAAGTTACGAAATCTATGGCTAAGCCTGAAAGCAAGCTCAGAATATGACTGGTGGAAGCCAAACTTGTACCACAGAAACAGTGATGGCCCGTTGCATGGTTCTTTTCTTAGGTTGGCCTTCTCTTGTCAGAACAGCATGTAGTGAGATTATCTTCATCTCTTTATCATTTATTTGCTGAAATGGGAGTTTTTGCAAAAATCTTCTTTAATCCCTATTCCCCTCCAATACAAACTCTGGTAATGGACTTTTTTCTTTCCTCTTGTCAAGTAGCTTGCTCAGCTGTTTTGTGACTTCTGTGTCTAGGCAATAAGGGTAGTTTAAAATTTTTATTTCCAGGAGAGATTGCCTTTAAATGTTTAATTTTCTATCCATTTTTGTCAAAAAACCCTGTTGCTTTTTCTTTTGAACTCTTCTCCCTCACATACTGAAAAGCCAAAGTGGGTTTTAGCACTGATTCTCTGTGCTCTGCTTTAGCAAGAGTGCTTGTAAACACTCATGCATCTGAACTTTGCTGGAAGCTCTGTGGCTGATTTTTGGATTTGGATTCCTCCAGATCTTGGCTTTAAAGTTTTCAGTAGGTGGGAGGAAAGAGGCAGAAGCGTGTAGCTATGTGATGAGAGAATTACTTGATACTAAATGACAGTTAATATAGTGAAAGTGTCCTCATAGTTCAGTCATGCTGTTCTTTCCTTTCATGAGATTCAGGATGGGAATATGCTGGTGGTTTTGCCCTACAGCACTGCTGGCAGCCCTGGATTTGTCATCACTATTACCTTCTCAGGCTCTATCAGCAGATGTTCTTTCCATTTTGCAGTAAGGCTCTTCCAGTATAATTGACATCCAGCTGAATTTCAATATGAACTAATGCAGTGGATAGAGAAAATACTGTTTGCTAGCTAACAGTTTTATGACTTAAAAAAATTCACCAGTTACCTGTTCTTCTAGTCCTCTTTCTGTTAGGTGGGGGAGACAGTTCTTTAAAGGGTCCCTCAGAGGTTCTCTCTAGCGACATTTGTAGCTCTGAATATATGAACTCAAACTACAATCTAAATAGTGCTCTGCAGCTGAATTTGGGGTGCAGCTATTTGGTAGTGCCTTCACACTGATTTTCTAAGACAGAAGCTAGCACTGCGCCGGTGAAACAGGGCTTTTAACTAGGTCACAGTTAAACACTGGCAGCTTACAAGGCAAAATCAAGACAACGTTACCCAGTGCAAGCAATTTCCAGGACGCTATAGGGAGACTCACATTTACGTCACTAAGGCAGCGTATTGTGGGGTGACCCCAAGGGTAATGATGGTTGATGTCTGTTAAGTGTCATTGCAGTGCCATCTCTCTCGTACTTACTGTCAGGGCTTTTTGTTTGCTTGACTTTAAACACAGACAAAACATTCATATGCCTTTTGTAGATGTGTGTCTCATGCATCATGGGATGTGTTACCCATTTAGCCCGTGATCTTACTCTCACTCGTTACATAGTCTTGAGGCAGTTATGCTGAACTGCTGTTGTCTTGAGATCTCTGCTAGTTTTGTATTAAACTAGATTTTCATAAAATTTTCACTTCTCAGTCCTTAAACTTACTTATTCTTACATTTAGCATGAAACAATTTTTCACGCAGAGCAGTGAGGCTAATGATCTCCTGGGGAACAGCTCAACTCATGCTTGCTAATATTGCCATCATGTGGCTGGATTGGATTTGCAACTGGTTTTTATTTGGGTTTTTTTTTGCTAACTTTTCTTGGTTCTTGGTGCTGGTAGAAAGTTTTAAGCAGTTATGAAGGTGACCAAGAGTGTGAAACACGCAAATCCATAAAAATTCTCAGTCCCAGTGAATTCACATTCTAAGGAGATTGGCATAGTAAGACAGGAGACATAGTCACTAAGACAAAATGTTAGATTTGTAAAAACTTTGATGGCTTGTGTGCTGCCTTTGTGTAACAAGTGGTATTGGTACAGATTTAAACAAGGAAGAAGGCTAGGTATGGAGCAGGATTTACCTAAGGAAAAAACTGCAATCTTGTGGTTTTGCTGTTTGTTTTTTATGAAGCTATTTGTGGTGGAGAAATTCACAAAGATGCTGGTCAGATCCAATCTCCCAATTACCCAGATGACTACAGACCTTCTAAAGAGTGCATCTGGAAGATCACAGTGTCTGAGGGCTTTCACATAGGAATCACATTCCAAGCCTTTGAGGTGAGAAATGTCATTGTATATTATATTATCGATATTATTTTGCCTCTGTAGATCCTTAAAAATTAAGAAGTGATGTAAATAACAATTTATTTATTAAAAAATCCAATACTTCAGAACATCATTTCTCCTCACCAGAAGTTGCCTCAGAGGTTTTGAACCAAAGTTTAAAATATGGTAAGTTTTCAAAAACTGTTACTCTAGACAGAAAGAATTAGAAGGTCCACAGAATTGTTGATGATTTTATTTAGGGACTCATGAGTCCATAGATTTTTCACTCTGGTCAGTTGAAATCGAATGGTCACAATCCAGGCAAAAACCTCCTGTTGGTGTCACTTGTTGCAGGATGTTTGTGACTCTCCAAAGAAACATCATGTTCCCAGATGGCAAACAGGTTTGCTCCTACTGGTTATAGGATGTCTTACACTCTTAGCTAGGTGCCAAATGATCAGTTTCTGACTACTGATTTATAAGTCCCAGACAGAAGTGGACAGGACCTGGGTTGGTGCATAAATCACTTCTATCCTATAGGCTTCTGTGGCTTATACACACTTACTGTGCTTATCCTGGAAAGGACTGACACAACTATCTCCTAGCTGTGACCCCACAGCTATTGCTTGAACCTTTTCATTTGCAGTTGTTCTGCTCTGTTTCTTAAACTTCTCATGGAACAGCAGCTTGTAGATATTCAGGGACCAGGTTTCACCAGAGGATAGCTGTAAAATAGCAGTAGGACTGACATGTTCCCAGGGTTGATTGCAATTTCTCCTGCAGGAGAGCTCAATGGCAGCCATGAGGCAAGTTCCTCGTTGTGACCAGGTGTTCTTTGTCCAAAGTCTAAATGGGTAGCTAGCCTGACTCAGGGCACTCATACTAGTGAGCTACAGGCACACCCTTTTCCCATTGCAGATTGAATGGCACAACACATGTTCTTATGACTACCTGGAGATCCGAGATGGCCCCACTGAATACAGCCCACTGATCGGTCACTTCTGTGGCTATGAGAAGCCAGAAGATATCAAATCCAGTTCAAATAAAGTGTGGATGAAGTTTGCCTCTGATGCAACCATCAATAAAGCAGGTTTTGCAGCAAATTTCTTTAAAGGTATGTGATCTAGTATCTCTCAAGGTCAAAATTGGAGACCATTCGTTCCTTAACCTACTGCCACCCCAAAGTGATCGATTATCATTGTAGCTACTGTAGTTAAGACTTGTGTGTACAACTGCCAATATCAAGTTTATATATGAGAGGGGTTTGATGCTGAGGCATGAACACCAGCTCCCTGATTGAGACAGAAAGAAAGCCCACTGGGTCAGTACCAGCACAGGCGCTAATGCCTTGTGTTGTACAGCTGGACAGAACGTGACTCCTCCTTTTATCTATGCAAGTGGACATTGGTATTTTCAAAGAAGGTTACTAGTATTGCACAAAGAATGGTAAAAACAACTCTCTGCTTAGTTCTATTCCAAAGAAAACCTCTGGAGAGAGGGTAAATTTCAATGCAAGTAGAATCCCAGGGAAAATTCCTAAGTGCTTTAGGAGACAAATGTGTTCCTAAACTGAGATCCTCTTCGGGAAGATATGAATAAGATTAAGATTTTTTTTCTTAAAAGTTGGACTCAAGACATGGTCTTTTACCAGCATCCTGGTGACTTGATAAAGGCAAGAACCAAATATCTAACCCCTTGGGAAAATACCTGTGGAGCTGCTATGTGGTAGATAGTCATATTTCTCTTGGGTTCAGTGACAGTTGTACAGAAATAATAGCTGCAATGCCAGTATTTGGATTGCATAAGCCTTTTATTTATTTCTGCTTTAAGTTTTGTCCTGTGTTAAGGGTGTCATGGTACATTTGGATTTCTCAAAATTACAGGACAATGTACTCTTTGAATTAAACTTTATTTCATGAGCTCATTAAGAAATACAACAAACACAGCAGGGGTCAATCCCCTTTGCTCAGACAAGTCTATCACATGAATTCGCTTACCATTCAAGTCATAAGGTTTCATAATTTTAAACCCATAATTGTCAATCCATGCACTTATGCACACACAAAAAAGGAATTAAATAAAGTTTAATTCACAGAGTACATTGTCCTGTAAATTTGAGAGGTCCTGATGGACCATAACAAAAGATGATTGCAAGATTACTGGCAAACACTGTGATGTTTAATTCCAGTCCCTGAACAACTCTCACAGTGCCTAGACTACCTTGTTTAAATTTCTCAGGTTCCATAAAGGCAGAGGGAATACTTTTTCTTAAAGACATTTTGGCTTCTTTTAGGAGCTGATAGTGCAGGCTGACTGTGGCAGAGACGTCTTTCAGGGATTAGCACAAGAGACTTCCTGGCCTGCAACAACTCGTCTGTAAAATCTGAGGTTCTCCTGCAAGTTTTTAGGGGAAGAAAACTTACACACCTGAAATGGGGATGATTTCCTTGTGACACAGATAGTCATAAATAAATTAATTTCTTTTTTTTTTAATGTAAAAAATGCATAAACATATACGACTAGTACAATTGCAGACATAGATATTCTCTGTAGAGTGAATTTTTGCTGGCAGAGTAGATCTTGCAGCATCTGCTCAGATTTCACATGTTTGAACCAGAAACCATGTGGATGGTTAGATTGTTGCTAAATCCATGCCAGTATGTCCAGCTGAGGAGAAAAGAGTATTTGTTTGGAACAAGCATCACAGTAGCCATAGCTATAGAATTTCTAGCCAGCTTGCACTGTGAGCAGAGCTTATGCCAGTTTGGAAAAGCTGGGTAGAAATACCTGCAGGCTAAATGTGGAGTTTCAAGCTAGGTTCTGAAGTCTGCAGCTTGTACCTCCAAGCAGACTTGCATATCCAGACATACCCAGACAAATTTTGACTACCAGCCATTCCATGAACAAAGTAAATGAACAAATGGCTCTGCCTGGCTCTTCAGGCACTATTCAGACTGCTACCCATAGCTGATTGAGCAATGGATCAGCTTTGCCTTAATGAATTACCAAAGGAATAGAGCTTCAATAACATGTCTTACAATACTGAAAGAAAATAACTCATCATAAAAAAAAACCAAAACAAACAACAAGCAACCAGAGTTAAGGATGGAATTGAATGTTATGCTTTGTGAGAACTTGCAGAGGTAAATTCTAACTTTTCAGAGAAAATAAACTTGCAAACAACTCAGAGAGGGTAAGCCATTGGTCACATTCAAGAGACAATGTCAGGAATATATGAAGAGCAATTACCTCAGGTCCATCCCATCACATGTATCTCAAGGGAAAGCTTTAGAATTATTCTTTATTACTTATCTTCATTTTGGTAACAAATTGTTTGTATCACTGAAGCCTGTTTTGTATACAGTTGAAGTGTTAGTGGTGATGTACTTGTCTTACACTCACATCATTGTGTCTTTTTTCTTCATGACAAACATTAGAGGAAAGACAATACTTTGCAAAATACACCTGCCCATATCCAGGACAAATAAATAAATAGTTAATAATAGTTAATAAAACTATCTGTTAAGGGATGCACATGGAATCAGGGGTCAGGGTGAGAAGCCAGTACGTCTGGCTATCTATGTATTAAAATGTCTGTTCAGATTGATGAGATCTGATTGAAAGAACCTAACTTCAGAGTCTAGGGTAGAAAGACTTCATGTATCTATGAAAGGGAAGAACAACTTGCATATTCTGCCAGCTTCTTTGTTGCACCCTGTTCAGTGAGATATGGCTTCTTGTAGCTCCATTACTGTGGGCACAATAATGGGCTGGTTCTTGGTAGCTCAATTCACTCAAGAGCATAAAGAATTTAAAAACAAAAAAACAGGGGCAAATGAGAACAAAATACAGTGAAGTCTTTCCAGGAGACCATGTTATTCTGCTCCTGACTAGGTAATTTCTGCTCCTGTCTTTAGCAGGTGTGAGGTTTGCTGCAGTGCCTGCTCTGTGGGCTCAGCTTGTCAACCAGTGCTCTGGTCCTTCTGTCCAGAAGTGTTGCCTGAGGAATATGAGGGGGTTGGGGTGGTTGGGAAAGTGTGACATGTTCTGAATTTTCTCATGACAGAGATGGATGAATGTTCTCTGCCGGACAATGGTGGGTGTGAGCAGCACTGTGAGAACACACTGGGCAGCTACAAATGCACCTGCGAGCCTGGCTATGAGCTGAGAGCTGATAAAAAGAGCTGTGAAGGTGAGTAATCTACAGATTGAGGCTTCTGTCTGTAGGATGGGTGCTACAGCTAATAATAAAATTGAACAAACTTGGGGATGATTTTCCTTGGCCCTATGTCCTCTTTGTTTCTGTTTATATTCCCCCACCTGAAAATTTTCTTTTTTTCAACATCTTCCATTGAAAATCAAATTTTAGTTATAAAACTGAAAATATACAAAACATTTCTGAAAAGTTGTTCTTTCTGGACAGGGATTGCTGTTCAGACCAGATCTGCTGTGGTGCAGCATAAGGGAAACGTGACAACCTCAGCTGAGTAGCCCAAAAGTATTTCAATCCAAGGCTGATTTTTATATTTAATTCTACAAAATTTCTTTAAAAAAAAGTTTTACCAGCATGCAAAACAGACATTCTCCATACTGAGGAGTCAATTCCCTTCTTCTGTTATGGGGGAAGAAGCCCCCATGTCTTTGATGGAATATGTTTCTATCAGTTTTCTGTTTGTACAGTTAATATCTTGCAATAAGTGCTTGCTCCCACCAATAACACAGCTGTTAGTGTGGTGAGAATCCACCTATTGGTTTTGTCTCATAGCTTTGCCTTTCAGCTAAGACATGTAGGGAACTCCACACACTGTGAGTAGTGCTCTCAAAGTCACTTGGTTTTCCGTGACATCTGCTTTTGTCAAACAGTTTGGGAAAGGCTGCTGTCGACATGGTGAGGGCAGAGTTAAGCGTGTGCAAAAGACTTTTGGAAGCTTTATTTTTAAAAATAATTTCTTGCAATTTTGAGCAAGCCATTTGGTATAACCTGGCAAGCGTGGGGTTTTTTTTTAACTTCACTCTTAACCTCCTATTTTAAACTTCATTTGTGGGCAATACAGGAAGGATAGTCTTTGAATTGTGGTGATGCACATCAGAGTAAATTACTTTTGTTTCTCCAGACACGCTTGTTACACTTTTTGTATTGAAGCTGCTCCATTGGATTAGTTCTCTTAATGCAAAATGATTCTGGGAACAAGGTACAGGAAGCATTTATCCCTGTGAGTTTTGAAGAGGTGGCTGTATCCCAATAATCTCAAGAAAGAGGAAAAAGAAATTGCTTCATTGCAAATAGAATTCTGTAGCAAAAGAGCAAACTGAGGTTGATTCCTTTGAGTTAAAAGCCCACAAGAGGAAGGAGGTGAGATGTCCTAAATATTTAAAATTTAAAATAGTAAAATTAGGTCTTTGACTTTGATTTCAGTTTTCCCTGGAGAAGATACAGTCCACATCTAATAAGTCAATGAAAAGTTGGCAGGGATGTCTTGGGTGTCTTCCCTAGGATTCCATTATCTTCTAATTATTCCATTACTGATAAACTTAAAATAATGAGGTTTGTAGGGCTGAGTGTGGATAAATTTACTGAGCTTGCCTTTATTGTGCCATGTGTTGCGTTTGTCAAGTCAACTGATCCTCAGTAAGCCTGAGGCTATAGAGTAAAAAGGAGATCAATCTTACTTTTTTTTTTTTTTTTTTTTTTTTTGAAGTGACTATCAGGGGCATAGCCTGGCTGTGTTTCGCTGGTGATTTATAGCAGGTGAGGTTTCTATCTTCGTTGCAGCTCCCAGCATTTTAAACTTGTTCTAGAATCTGGGATTTGAAGTGTGCCACCAACCAGCATCTGATTCATTTCCTAGCTAGCAGTGTGGCCCAACCTGTGTGTCTGAACAGAACCAAGTAAAACTTGTGTTCATTTATTGCCTCTCCAGCTGCCTGTGGAGGCTTCATCACCAAGCTCAATGGGACCATTACTAGCCCTGGATGGCCCAAGGAATATCCTACTAACAAAAACTGCGTCTGGCAGGTGGTAGCTCCAGCCCAGTACCGGATCTCTCTACAGTTCGAAGTGTTTGAGCTGGAAGGCAATGATGTACGTAACCAGTCCCTGCATCTCAGAGGTGTGACTGTTGGCTAACTCAGAACTGGATAAATCCTTGGGATACAAGGAAAAGGAGACTGTGTCTTACTGGTCTAGCTTTTGGTTGTTTCCCCACTCTTGATATAATATGCTAATAACAGTCATTGTTCTCCTTGAAGTCTGGATCTGCTTTCTCTATGGCATAGAAGGATTAAAGATGTTCTTTTATGTAATTATAGGTGTTTTCTGTCTCTAATAGGTGTCCCTATTCCCCCTTCCCCAGAGCTGCCTTTGCAGGAAAATAATTGAAAATGAACAATGAAGTTGAGTTCTTCTAGGATAAACAAAATAACCAATAAAAGAGTGTTCTCAGCCCTGCCAAGGGTAGAGTTGGAATTTGAACAAAGCATGCAGATCTCGCTTTCTCTGCTGTAAATGAGAGCAGTTGCTCTTCCTTAATTCAGCAGGCTGCTGAAGTTTTTGTTCAACGCTGTCAGGTTCTTTGGTAAAGTGAGAGTAATTATTTTAACTAAATTAAATGGGACATACCCATGCTTTAAGACCAGGACAGCAAGAGAAGGGGATGAGAACACTAACAGAGAAGAATTTTGGGGAAGTTTAGGAGTGTGTTTGAATAGAAGGCTGTTTCTGTTTCCTCTCAGCCAAGCCTCTATCCCCTTCCTCTGAAATGCTCTGTTCCAAGTCCACAGAGCTAAGAAATCTCCTCTCTTGGCAGGTCTGTAAATATGACTATGTTGAGGTTCGTAGTGGGTTGGCTTCTGACTCCAAGCTGCACGGCAAATTCTGTGGCTCAGATAAACCTGAAGTTATCACGTCATATGGCAACAACATGCGACTGGAGTTCAAATCAGACAACACTGTCTCCAAGAAAGGCTTTAAAGTTCACTACTTCTCTGGTACGTGGCTATATTCTGTCTGTCTGAACCTCTTGTTTTTGATGAATTTTCTTCAGCTTTCTGTCAAATCAGGCAGAGCCTGACATGCTTAGTTACATCTAAAAACATGGTTGCTCTGTGCTGTGTCACTTTTTCATCTTGATTTCTCAATGTAGCGTATGGTCAGTTTCATGGTGTGATGTCAGCAAGATGCATGAATTTCATCAATGCCTCCAGTCATTCCACAGCAGGAAGCAATGAGGAACTTGATACTAAAAGTTATTTCTGTCCCTGGAGTCATTAAAGAAAAGCTTTTTCCTCTGAAACTAGAAGAGTTAGAAAATTTCCAGAAGTCTTCTGTATAGCAATTCTTCCCATCAAAGCAGTGCATGCTGATGGCACTTTCTAATCCTCTGTTCTGAACCCTTTGTAGCTCATGTTATCAGTGATGTACCTTGTTGGCAGGCAGTCCTGGAGGTTAACTGTACATTGTATGAAGTGGAAATTCAATTTCATGCTGTGTTTTCAGCAAACACCAAAGAGTATTAATGTTTTTGAGGAGGATGATCAGGCAAAATGGCCTTAAATTAGGGGTTTGGCTTGTTAAATCTAACAAGAGGGAGGAAGAGATGGGGTATGTTTCATATAGAAATAGATGGTTTGGAACATGAAGTAGACGTTTGGGAGTGAGGAAATCAATTAAGTTTATGAGGTCCAAGGAGGGCACTGGCCCAAGAAAAATGTGAGATAAACTGCTCATAAATTAAATTGGACTGGAAATCATGAGCAGATCCTGTGCTTAGAACAGTGAGATTCAGAAATGCATAGTCCTGAACACACAGGAGTAAACATCCACTGGGGCATATTTCAGTTTCAGGGAGCAACTCATACTTCAGATCCTCTTCTCCATCTGGCTGCTTGTGCTCTTGGAGAGAGCTATTTAAAAATGGAGGCACATCAGAGCATGTAGGAACTTGAAAATGCAAAAACTGGCCAGTACAATTTTGCCTAGGCTAGTGAACTTGTGTGATGCTTTTCCTGGTCTCTTTTCTAAACGAATGAGACATTGCTATAGGTTTCTTTTAGATAGGAGTCTTAAACAATTCAAAACCTACATTATATAATAAGACATTTTTGTGATGCATTTTATGGAATGAAAGAGAATTGCACCTGGACTGCTATTGCAGCAGTAGCAGTTGGAGGTTTGCACTGGTATCTGCTAGTCTGGATATGGGACTCCCAGCCAGCAACTGTGATAGTCTGTTTCCCAGTGTCATCTTGGTGTTTGTCCATTTCATCCTGCCCAGATAAGGATGAATGCTCCAAAGATAATGGTGGTTGCCAGCATGAATGTATCAACACCTTTGGGAGCTACGTATGCCAGTGCAGAAACGGCTTCATGCTGCATGAAAATGGCCATGATTGTAAAGAAGGTAAGGTCACCACTCTCTGCCTGCAGGAAAGACAAGGTGCTTCAAACACAATTTGAGCCAGGATGCATCCTGTACACTGTCAGAAAGGTGTTTGTACAGTTTATGAGGCTAGGGCGCTGGAAAAGCCCCAGCTAGCTGAAAAATAGCCTAGAAAAAGGAGGAAGAGGGCTTGTTTTCCACTGGATCCATTCCCCAGTCTGGCCTTCTATATGGCCATGGGGGATGGACAGGGTGGGGACAAGAAGCTGGGCTAGTAGAAGGAACAATTGTGGGACATCACCATTAGACTACTCATTGCTGTTTCATTTAATTACTGGGTTTGAGTCAGAAGAGAAAGGATAAGCTGGTCTAACTGCTTGCTGCTGCCAAAATTACCTTTCGTCCTGCACTCCTATCCATGATGTGTGCTTCCTGTGTATGGTCTCTGAAGCTTGTCTGATCTCTCCATGAGCTGATTCAGCTTTTCAAGTCATCAAAGTAACTCAAGGCTGAGATAGCACCAGAGTCAACATGGTGGAGAGGTTGGACACCATGTCACAGGGCAAACAAGATGGAGGAGCAGGAGAATATGGTTGGGAATGAGGAGGTGGATGAAGTTAATGAGGTCCAGGAGAATGGGAAGATCTGTTTCACCAGCTGCTAAGTTATCTCAAAAAAGCGTAGGACAAACACCAGAATTATGCAATAAGACTAAAAGGTCTTGTTCAGTAACTGAATCCTTCCCTGTATCTGCCCCATTGAGAGTGTCAGTGAACAGAGAGGAGCATTTGATTATTCGTTATTTGGTTCCCATGTGAGACCTGCCTTGATGCCTCCATCTTGTGATCTCTCTCCCCCAAGCTGGTTGTGAGCACAAGCTGAGTGGTGCAGAGGGTATGATGAGCAGTCCAAACTGGCCTGACAAGTATCCCAGCCGGAAGGAGTGCACCTGGGACATCTCTGCAACACCTGGCCATCGAGTGAAAGTAGTGAGTAACCAGTGAGTGGGAGTGCGAGAGGAGAAGCAGGCTGGATTGTGAGGAGCTGAAGTGATTTTCACCCACCACTGTGTGAGTGGGAGGTTGATCCTCATAGCTGCTCTGTGGGGTGCTTAGAGGAGGACATCCCAGGAGGCTGCTTCTGGCCTGAAAATAAGCAGAAAATCTCAGAGGGACGTGAGGCAGCTTGAAGAAGACTCCAGCAAATGACAGTTGTGGAGCATTGCTATCTCTGTTAACAGAAGGTGTAACATGCCCTCCTGTCCCTACCCCTCCTTGTGATCCACTCTATTGGGACCATCTCTGCATAAGGTGGTGGCAGGGCCAGTCTGCAGCCCCTCTGAGGCAGAAGTGTTAGGTTTGTTTTACAGTGTGGGCTGCTGCATATGGCAGGACATTCCCAAAGCTATGCAGATGGCCAGTGCACTGGGGAAAGTAATGCCTGGATCCCTGAGCTCAGTGGAGTTAGTGTTGAAGAACTGCCCATTTGATGTGCTAGGCAATGAGCCTGGCAGGAAAATAAGATTATATAAGGCTTGCAATTGAAAACTGTTGTCATGCACCCTTGTGAGGCAGCAAAGCTAAGGCTACACAGCACATTTCCTGTGAACGTCTGAGCTTTGCCACTCTTGTCTGAAAGCATGCTATTCTGTTCTAATTTGTGGGATGGGATAAGCATACCATTTGACCTGTTTCTCACTTGACATTTCATCCTCTGCTAAATTGCATATGCAGATTTACGAATGTCTGTCTTAATTCTCCTTATTCTTGCTGTAGACCTTCAATGAGTTTGAGATTGAACAGCACCAAGAATGTGCCTATGACCACTTGGAAATGTATGATGGGCCTAACAGCAAGTCACCTATCCTTGGCCGCTTCTGTGGCAGCAAGAAACCAGACCCTATAGTGGCTTCTACCAACAAGATGTTCCTTAGGTTTTACTCCGATGCTTCTGTGCAAAGAAAAGGTTTCCAGGCAAAGCACAGCACAGGTAAGCTGGTTGCCTGCCAATTACCTCAGTGTGATAAGATGTCATCAAATCTCACTTTGTTTACCAGGCAAAATGAGACATGCTTTTCTCCCAAATAAACTTAGCCTGATTTTTAAGTGGCTGTAAATTGTGCTAATCAGTTTCTGGACCATTACTGGCACTATACCATAAATGCCAGCTTCCTTATCGAGGTCTCTTGATGTCAAACGTTCCTACTTGGTTCTTCCGTTTAAATTGGAGGTGTTTGGTTGAGCAGCAACCCATTCTGTTCCTCATCAACCCTCAGAAAATGGTGATGCAACTTAGCCTGTGTATTGGCCCACACAGAACACACAGGCCCATTATGGTGAACGCAGGGATGTGCTGTGGACAAACACAGTAAGCTTGATTTTCTGTCTGTGACAGCCCAGAGGTGGGTGTGTTGTACCAAGGTTCACTTTTTTGAAATCCCTGCTGCTGTAAACAGATGAAACATGCTCTGAACAGCAGTGTGTGAGAGACTGGTGAGGAGGTATCTTCCTGATTTGCTGCAGGAAAACTCTGCACCAAAGCACACGCATTTTTGCACTAGCAAGGGGCTACCTTTGCAATGCATGGGCAAAAAATTATTATTTTGGTTCCCAGTTATTTAATGTACTTCGACTTACTGCTGGTAAAATACTTGCAGTCGGAATTTCAGCTGCAGAACAAAGGGAAAGAGCATGTTAAGTGTTCCTTTTAAGCAATTGCTCTAGAAAATAATACATTTTTCCAGAGCATAATGTGTCAGGAACCCTATTCTACCAGATTGAACTGATTGTCTGTTTTCCCTCCACGTTCTGTACCAGAAGGACCAAGCTTCTCTGTGCTATGTTGGTCAATGGATTCATGGGTGACTGGAGAATCTACTGGTTTATGGTAGTTTGGTGCAGCAGTTAATTACCTTTCCTGTTGTACATGCACTTTATGCTGAAAATCTCTCCCTACAGCTGTCCCAAAATTGGGGTGATGAGTCTTTGTGATGAGGTAAACTCTTTGATGAGACTGTGTTTTGTACTCTCTGCTTCCTCCAGAGTGTGGTGGGCTTTTAAAGGCTGAAGTACGAACTAAGGAGCTGTATTCCCATGCTCAGTTTGGAGACAACAACTACCCAGGTCAAGCGAATTGTGAATGGGTAATTGTAGCTGAGGATGGTTACGGGGTGGAGCTGATATTCCAGACATTTGATATCGAGGAGGAGGCTGACTGTGGGTATGACTACATGGAGATTTATGATGGTTACGACAGTACTGCACCCCGCCTGGGACGCTTCTGTGGCTCAGGGGTAAGCTGAGGTGGGGGGATTTCATAGGCATCACTGGAGGTGGCAAAGAAGAGTACTCTCATACCCATTTTGGAGAGGGGCAGCTCTCACATTCGTTGTGAGAATGCCTTGTGTGTCTGGATGTTGCTGCTTCTCCTGTTGCTAGAGGTCACAGCCATTTTATCTGATGCATTTATCTGAAAATCTTGCTGACTGACTTTCCCTTGTTAGCCCAGGGCCATGCACAGCAGCACAGGACTGAAGAGCCACTGTGCCCCAGCCCTGTCACAAAAACATTCTGTAAATGTTGGAAACAGCTTCCAAAGACCAGTTTCATCCTCAGTCACTCCTGCCTGAAACCAAGCCATATTGTGGCCATGCTATGCTGATGGCCAGGGGTGGAGGGAGTTGCAGAGCTTCTTGTTGACTGCAGGGTGGCATGCTGTCTTCTAAACTGTTATCTGTGTACCCATTAAGAGGAGTAACTCTTGGTGTTGAGCAATAGTGTGTGGTATTTAAAACCAGAGGTTCTATGTTTAATTTCTCTAGGTCTTTGGCAATGAAATGGAGAAGGTTTTTGTTGCATTTAAAGAGAGACGTCCAAAGAGCAAGGGTGTCAGAGCAATCCTTGCAAATGAAGGAAGTGGTCTGGAAAATAAAGAGAAGGCATAGCAGCTTGGTGTGAAGAAGTTCAGGGCAGCAGGGTAGTAATCTACCGACCTGCCCACTGACAAATGGAGAGTGGCTAGGAAAGTATAGGTCCTGCAGAGAAGCACAGGGAAGTTGTAGAAGGTCACAATAGTGGGGGAGATAACCAAAGTTATCATGTAAGATATGTGGCTAAGTTATTTTGCTGCTAATGAACCCTGAGAGTTTCTCAGCTGCCAAACAAGATCCAGTTCGGATTTTGTCATTTCCTGAAAATCAGGACAAGTTAGAGAAAACTCAGAAGGCTGTAATGAGAACATCCAGGGAGTCCTGTGAATGTGACCTATAAAAACCAACTGGAAGAACTGGGATTGTAGAGTGGGCTGGCATCAGTCTTCAAATATAAAGGTGTGGTGGTTTAAACCCTG